>JAAAKG020040916.1:0-19007 GCA_010014905.2 Druon quercuslanigerum
GTAAGATGCTATGAAAACATTTGACAATCATCTCAAAACAAGTGAATAGCGGATCCAGAAAGTTATATCGTGGCAGATATCAAGATGCCGTGAGAATATTTGAAGATCTGTTCGAAGCAATTGAATCGCGGAATCACAAAGTATTGAACTGACAGGCAGTATGATGATGGGAAATTATTTGACAATCAGCTCGAAACAAGTGAATAACGGAATCAGAATAATAGTATCACACAAGCGGGATTGGAATCGCAATATTAAAAATTTGAACATTTTTTACTCGAAGTCATGTTATGCGCTATACGCAATACACGCACGGCACCCTGCGCCAGAGTTTGCTTTTTAAGCCAAGAAGTACCCTTACGAAAAATTTGGGTAAAATATATGTTGAAGTAGACAATAACACCTTTTTTTCAAAGAAAAAACTAGAGGTGTATCTCTAAAACATAACCTCAAAAAAAATGTTGACAATTTTTTAAACATTTTTTGCCCCTATATTTTGTTTTAAAAATTTAATAATTTTTTTAAAATTATTTTTACAGGTGACTATAACATATATTTCGATAATCAAAATCGGTTGTGTAGTTTTCGAGAAAAATGACTTTTTGGATTTTTCTTTTCTTGTCGATAGTTCCCCTAAAAATAAACTTTTTAAGTTATCCTTTGTAGGAATTTTATGTCACATCAATGTCCATATATAGTGGTAATATGAACTTGATACGTGTGGGGCAACTTTTGCATACTTACCCCCCTAGGCCCTTACTCTTAGCAATTAAAAAAGAGAAAAGACTGATTTTAATGAAATGGAGAGTTTGTACTATTTTTAAATTTGTATTATATACAAATTATATATAAAGCATAATTATTGAAACATTTTAGGAAACTTTTTTTTATAAAAACAATAGATTTTCGAATGGTAGAATATACAGGTAAATGCAGCAGTCTTTCAGTACGTTTCTATTGTTCATTTCGAAGATTCAAATCTTTCTATTTTTTCTTTTATAGAATTTAGTTTTAATTCTTGATCGTTTCAGAGTCTCAAATACGATATGCTCAATGCATTTTACTCATAAAAATTCATATTAATGGTTTAGGTGAAAATAATCAATTCTTTTCTCGACAAGTGATTCAAACTTATGTAACATCAGAAGTAAGGAAAGTGCTTGATCCATCTAGATCTTTCACTTCTAATAGCCGAAGTAAAGAAAATAGAGGTTGGAAATTTGAAATTTCCGCCAGCAGCTACTTGACAAGAAAATCACGGAAATTTTTACAGAAAAATATTTAAAAAATGTAGAAAAACAGTGCATTTCATTAGATATAAAAGTTGTTTTATTCACTGGAAATAGAGTGTTACATGACCTAAATGATTTAGTTATCAAGGAAAATGAATTTATTAAAGAATAAGCTGCTGGAGCTGTCCCTGCGTAAATTCCAGAAATTTAAAAATGGTTCTGGTGCAAATGTGTACCTGTGTATCATTTGAGGATTAAAAAAAAAACGAATTTAAATTTAATAAAAAATAACACTATGCAATAAAATGTTTAACTGCAACATTTTTTGTTTTAAACTGGAAGCTCGACTGAGGCCCCGATATAATAAGAATTTATTCTTTAAATCTGAAGGAATTTTAACAGAAGATAATTCATAATCATCAAATTACGCTTGTCAATTCGTTGATCTTTAATTTTAAAAGTTTTATGCACAAGTGAGAGAGAAGTACTCATACGAAGTTCGCGCACGTAGCACGAGGTAAAAATATATTCGAGCGTGGAACGCAAAATCCTATAAACACCCGCCCTTGGCACGCGTAAACTTGTGAGCCGCGCGTTGTGGGCATATTTTTTCATTTTTCTTGTTGAAGAAACCAATTTAAGAGAATTTTTTAAGTAAATATGCGTCCTTGTAACGATGCCGAATTAACAAACACCTTATATTAAAATGTAGTTCGGGAGATAGTAATTTGATATGATGTGTGAGCAATAAAATTGGCTAAAACTCCACCAGCTTGCTTAATATTGTTTGGCTGTCGATGTATGAGGCGCGATTATTTTAATTCTAGGGGTTTGTTTGGATAAAAAGCGATTACTTTCATCTAAGCGTTTCTCATAATACACTTATCGCTTTATAAGGCACGTTCATATCGTGATAGAGTAGAAATCTTTAGGTATACACACAATTCCCTTGACGCTTGTTTCTAGAAGAAGGCTTGTCCTTGAAATTTTATTCGTATTTTGAAAAAGTAATTTTTGATTTAAGGTTAATCATAAGTGTTATAGTCATCACTTATAGTTCAAAATGTTCAAAAATTGCAAAATTTCGAGTTCTTTTTTTTTTAATTTGAAATATCAGAAAAAGATGGGCATTTGCATAATTTGCAATAAATTTGATTAACTTTTTATTTAACAACAAAGTTGACTTAAAATTTGTTAAGGATTACGAAAAATAATGATATTTTTCTAACTCCCATGCTACGTGTCCAGACTTTTATTCAATACATTGGTTTGCTTGCAGAACGTTTTGGTAACTTACCGCTACCCTCAACAGGCACACGATTATAAGACAAAACTTCTTACTCGATTTGCAACAAATTGTCGAGTCACATTTTTAAAAATTTTGCTTAAAAACTTTTTGTTTAAAGTATTCAATGTTGGAGAATATGTAATATAAGCTGGTGAACCTGGTTCTCTCAGAGAATTATAAAAGTTATTTCTGGGATTGGGAATATTTATCTCCTTGAAATCCAATATTTTTGTAAATAATGTGAGAAAAATAAAAGTCCTATTACTATTAATTGAAAATACATATTGTTTTTAAAGGAATAGTTTCAATTTTTCATGGAATAAACTAAGAATGTTTTTCCGATGAATCTTTGTTATGATACTTTGCAAGTTTTTAAGAATGATTAATTATTTAAATAATTTTAAGAAACAAATTGTGATTTTTTGACAGAATTAACCAGGATAATCTTTCGTATGACACTTGTTTATCATGTTTTGCAAATTCTCAAACATTATTTACTGTTGAAACAATTTTTATAAACAAATAAAGAGTATGATTATATTTCAACGAATACGCTCAATTGTTTTTACGGAATCAGCTAAAATTATTTAGACAACTAATCGTAATAAAACCTTATTTTCTCTCACATTTTATACCAAATCTCTAAATGATAATTAACTTCTAAATTAGTTTAGCAATAATAATTAGTTTAATTACTTTAGCAGGTTGTCTCTAATGTGTGCCACCAACCCCCTCTATGAGCACAAAGGCTTTTCCGGTCCGTCCGTATCGCATTAAAGCCATTAATCGCCAGTTCCAGTAACAGGGATCTAACATTAATATGTGCTACATGTAATGATCTTAAATTAGAATTATTATCTGACATTTGGTTAAAGCCAAAGGAGGCCTTAAACTGCTATAACCTGAGTCGCACGAGTTGCTGAAATAGAAACTGAAAGTGTTTAAATCAGATGAGTGTTCAACGCAACGGTAGTATATGAATATCTTAGCGCAGAGCACGCACGTTGCCGAGAAGAGCCAGTCGTGTCTAGAATTCTAAGCTGAGATATATGAAATACATTAAATTCTGATGTTAAATTCTGTTGATTACTGATCAAGCAATTTGGTGAAGAAACGATACAAAATTTAACATCCGACTTTTAGTTGTTCGAAGCAAACGAATGAACAAATCATAATGTTCGACTCGTCATTTTGTAAAATTTTTCTCAAACGTCATTTTTTTAAATACAATTTTTTCTGTCAGGCATATAGGTTCGTTGCAATAAATCAAAACTCTGTTTTTGTTATCTATAACAATTAATTATGCACGCAGTGCTTCCTAATTGTTGGTTTCAAACATATGGGCTCTTATTCTATATGCTAAAAGTTTTAAAATCCGATGTCAAAGGGTACCCCCCCATTAACAAAAGTGAAATCCCCCCCTCCGGGAATCCCAAAATGAACTTTAGCTATCTTTTTGAGACTATTTAAGGAGAATTTTGGCCATATGAGTAGTCACCACTCTCTCACCTGTGTATATATATGAGCTGAAAACTATCATTTTTACAATATATTTTTTTTTCTCAATAACTGATAATGATATCACAATGAAAAAAATCAGACATATATTGCTCCTAAAGAAAAGTGCGTGTAAATTTTTTCGATTCAAGACGTTGAGTTTTTCTAATCTAAAAAAATTATTTAACAGAAAAAAAAACTTTTCAAAGTGCGATAACTTTGTTTAGAAATATGGATGCACACAATTTTTTTCAAAATGTATGGTTTTTTATGACAAATATAATGGATCATTGAAAAATGTCGATTTTTTCTGGGGTCATCGCGATAAAGTCGAAAAACTCGTTTTTTTCGACTTTTTGGGGTGTTTTTGGCCTCCAACTCTTTACGGATTACATTTTTGCTAAAACTGATAGCCCCAATAGATTCTAAAAAAAAACTACGTTAAGAACGTGTATAATTAGTCCAGAATTAATATTGAACTAGTCATGAAAGATTCGGCAAATGCAGAATATCTGGAACAAACAGCATAGTCCGTACTCGTATATTCAAAAATCAAATCTTTTATACATAAATGAGTTGAAACTACGACTTTTTGATCGTATACACGTTGACTTAGATAAAAGTTTAATAACAACACTAGCTACACACTAGTAGACTGCAGCGCTATAAAACGGTGACTCTTGGAACTCATATTTCACAGTAAGAGAGCATACGACGCACACGACACCATTTACCAGTGTCCCACACTTCTACCACCCGATTTTTCTGACTTTAGAGACGGTTTTGGGAGAATGTTGACAGCCGGTTTCAGACAATATAGTGGTGCTAAGTACATATATATATGTGTTATCTCGGTTGCCATATTGTCTAAGTCCCTATCTAATTACAGCAAAAAAAACGGCGAATCAGCGCGAGGGACACTTATTGTCTACGGTCTGTCTATACCCTCTCTACCTTACTTTTTAGTACCTTGCCGTGGGTGATACCATTAATGAGTTGTATTTGCAACACAGCTTTTTTCACTCACAAGTGTTAGTAACTTCGTGGATAATTAAAAGTAAGAATTATGTGCATTTCTGCTTTCGATAAGCAGTAACTATCGATGCAACAATTAACAAATATAAAATAAGATCGAGTGAGATAGAAGTACTGGCCTTTAATATTGTTTTAATTAATGAGTATTCTTATTAAAACACTTGACACTCTTTGAAACAAAAATGTCTGAAATCAAATCGTTTTGTCTCTATAACATTATTCTACGCAGCATTATTTTAAATGACGATTTCTAATAATGAACCGCAATTAAGCAAACAACACAAGGTTATTTTAGAAATTGCAGTACCTGCTTTTCTACACAATCAATCTTTTTTTAAAATACATTTTTTGAAATATTTAAAAACTATTTGCAGGTCCCCATCCGTTTTGAATTTCATACACACACCAGCTAGCTACTAATTTTGCTTATAATTTGCATGTATAAAGTCAGAAAAATATTATCCATGTGAGATTTATAAAATATGTCGATGTTAACATTTTGTACTTGAAGAATAAGCGTTTGCGTTGAAATAGAAAAATACAAATAAACAAGTTTCTAAAATCACATATATTTTAATTAATTCATCGAATACCACATTGCTAAGATAATCATATCAGAAAAAATAATTTATGAATATTCAAAACGAAAAGATTTATACAAAATAAAACATCATTACAAAAAGTTCTCAATCAAATCATTATTAAAAATAATTTTTTTTTAAATTGTAGACAATAATCTTACTAAAAAATTGCTTATCGAAAGCAGAAATGCAGATAATTCTTACTTTTAATTATCCACAAAGTTACTAACACTTGTGAGTGAAAAAAGCTGTGTTGCAAATACAACTCATTAATGGTATCACCCACGGCAAGGTACTAAAAAGTAAGGTAGAGAGGGTATAGACAGACCGTAGACAATAAGTGTTCCTCGCGCTGATTGGCCGTTTTTGTTTTCTGTAATTAGATAGGGACTTAGACAATATGGCAACCGAGATAACACATATGTATATCTATGTACTTAGCACCACTATATTGTCTGAAACCGGCTGTCAACATTCTCCCAAGGCCGTCTCTAAAGTCAGAAAAATCAGGTGGTAGAAGTGTGGGACACTGGTAAATGGTGTCGTGTGCGTTGTATGCTCTCTTACTGTGGAATATGTGTTCAAAAAGTCGTAGTTTTTGCTCATTATGTATAAAAGATTTGATTTTTGAACATACGAGTACGGACTATGCTGTTTGTTTCAGATATTCTGCATTCGCTGAGTTTTTCACGACTAGTTCAATATTGATTCTGGACTAATTATACACGTCCTTAACGCAGTTTTTTCTGTAGAATCTATTAGGGCTATCAGTTTTAGCAAAAATGGAATCCGTAAAGAGTTTTCTGTTAAATAATTTTTTTAGGTTAGAAAAACTCAACGTCTTGAATCGAAAAAATGTACACATATTTCTCTTTAGGAGTAGTATATGTCTGATTTTTTCATTTTGATATCATTATCAGTTCTTGAGAAAAAAATATATTGTAACAATGATAGTTTTCAGCTCATATATATACACAGGTGAGGGAGTGGTGGCTACTCATATGGCCAAAATTCTTCTTAAATAGTCTCAAAAAGATAGCTCAAGTTTATTTTGGGATTCCCGAAGGGGAGCATTTCACTATTGTGAAATTGCCTTCTAAAAAAAAATTATCAATAAAAAATACACACAATAACTTGTGACGCACCTGCCTTAACTACAAATTTCAAATTCAAAGTTTGTCCCACAAGTTTTTTATCTGTTCACACTGTATTTCTATTTTGAGATAAAATTTACTATAATTTATAATGCGGGCTCAAATTTTTATTTTTATACCTGCGAAGATTTTAGTATAGTTAAAAATTGATTTATTAACGTGGATTTCGAATAACTATAAATAGAACATTAAAAAAAATTTTGAAATTCTTGTATTATCATAGTTGCATGTAATGTTACGCAACCTTTAGCTCCGTGTGAAATTCATACCCATCACAAGGACGTTTCTTGATCTCTTATAAATACATTTTCATACTTACTTGGGTTACCTTTTAAATTTAAAAAAATATTTTAGGTGGTTTGGTAATTTATTTGTTGTAGAAATTCTCATTGTCTCAAATGGTGAACTTTTTGGCCACCTCTCTAACTTTCTGATTTTTTTGTGTTGCAGCATATTCAACCACAACATCAGCAACAAGGGATTCAGTCTACTCACATTCAATCACACATGCAGCAACAACAGAATTCTCCACATTTACAGACTTCACACCATCAGTCCCTTATTCATCATTCGTCGCATTTGCAAACACCACATCAACAGCAGCATATTCAAGAACAAACGCAAATTCAGCCACAACACAGTCAAGTACAACTTCACACCTCTCAACATATACAAACGCAACATCATGCTTCTCCGCATCTTCAACCACCGCTTCATTCATCACAACACCACCAACATCAGCCTATGCAACATCATCTGCAGCAAGAACAAAACCATTCGCAACAGCAAAATCAGCAGCATATCCAGCAACACCAACACCCTCAACAGCAACAGGACGTTTACGGGAGCGTGGTCGCAGCTAATATCGGATACCAACAATTTCCTGCAAGTTTGCAATCACCACTGCCATCAATCGAACCTCAGAAACAATTACATTTCACGCCATACACTGATCCGGATCCTGAATCCAACAAATCGTACAAGATGCCTTCTGAACTGCCGTACATAAAGTCTCCTGGAATGAATAGACGGGATTTGAAATTCCTTGAAAGTGCTGAAAACAAGGAAAATGCGATAGCCGTAGATTATAATGGTCCGCTAGAAGAAAGTATGTCTAAACAGGAAGACAATTTTTACGAAGATGAAACTCTTGGCACTGCACCTTTGACTGCAGATAATGAATCATGCTTTACGGAGGCGTTTAACGCTCAACTAACTAGCTCAACACCGATTAACCACTTTAAAGATACTTACAGGGTAAAGGAGCGACATCAGCTGCCGGGCCAAAGTAGTCAAACACAGCCGTAAGTTGAATATATATTTTTAACACTCACTTAAAAATTTTATATTGTAACTCAATTTAAACAGGTGAGTGTTTACTTTAATAATTTTTCATTTTAATACAAAAAGCTTCTCATACAGACTACCGGCGATTCAAGGAGCAGACGGCGACCACAAGTTAAGCGTTATAATGGAGTCAACCAAGGAATACATTTCCAGCAGCTCGGGTAGCAGTGTACATACCCGGACAACAGGTCTAGGCTTTACAATAACTCGAGATGACCTAGGGACAATTAAGGAACAGTCTGTTAGACAGGGTTAGTGTTTTAAAGTGACTAATATTTTTAATTTTACTGAAATTTTGTGTTAAAACGCTTTTGCTGTGTTCATACGGTTAATCAGTTGTATTATTATAAATTCTTCATAACTTGATGAAAGTTTGAAATACTTCTTTTATTTCAGGAGCAGTATCTAATGAATCGTTATCAGCAGCAAATCAAGTTTATGATCAAAAAATGAGGGCTGAAATTCAGGCAGTTCACGCTCAGAGTCCGCGAACAGTTCAACGCAATGTGGACCAAATTACGTCTGAAATCAAGAATAATTGCGACCTTCGAAAGTCCATTAGTTTTAAGCTTAACAATGAGTCTAAAAAAGATGAGATAAATATCGAAAAAGTAGATTCGATGGAGTGTGAGGAACAAGAACCTATGGAGGAAGTAGAAGATGAAACTTTTGAACTGCCTGAGGGCGATATAAATCCGTTTGACAAGAATTTAATTGCTGGTCTTTTACGAAAGATTAAATTCCCACAAAGACACCATGCCGAGGGTCACGTAAGATTAAACTGCAATTTGAACAAATTTGTGCCTTCAACTATGATTACGCTTGGTACGTAAGATATTGTGTAATATGCACATTTAATTATTGCGTCAAATTTATTCGTACAATTATATTTGTCATTATGCTCAAAGATACTTTTATGCAATGTAGGTACTGAAGCGTATGATTTAGACAAGTGCCTTGGAAAGGGAACGTATGGGCAAGTATTTAAAGCGATAGATTTGCAAACAAGACAAACAGTCGCTCTTAAGACGCAGAAACCTGCTTGGGTTTGGGAATTCTACATCGCCAGAGAAATAAAGGCTCGCCTGACTAATCCCTACATGGTATGCTTTTTATTTTAAGTGTTGTTAGATTATTTTATTTTATTACTTACATTTACATCATTTTTGGGCATTTAAGTATAGTGAATCCAATCTTACTAATTTTTCCTTAATTCCTCCTCCCACAGGTGATCGACAGACACTAATCTTTTAACTTAGCTCCAATTAGCTCGAATACCTCAACTTTCAATAGGCCTTCACGTAATTCCTAAAGTACCAAATCCTGTTGAGTTTGTTAATCCCATACTGGCTACAGTCGCATTTTTATTAGAAGCGCCTCGCATTTGCCTGAAAGTTTTGTCAGGGGAGTAGGAAATTACATAATACCAAAACTCTCGAAAGTAGTCGGTTATCGACACATGAGTTTGGAATTAGACATTCAATAGCTACGAGTGCCCACATTCATCGTCGGCATTAAATCGTCTGCTTGGTAGTAGTTTCACGCAGTGAAAACGCGAGAAACACGTGCGGTCTCCGATTTGAGCGCTAACCGCGCCTGTCCCTGCTTAAAGTTTGAGATTTCGATCATTAGAGAATTACCACGCATTGATTTAGTGCTAATTTCATCTTTTCCTCTGATTTCCATCGCTGCTACTAGATCTTTATTTTTCCAGTTACGTGGGTTCATGGATATTAAAACAGCGTATGTTGCTGACAACAGTAGCGTTTTAGTTTCCGAATTCTCTAAGTATGGGACTTTATTATCAGTAACGAACCAAGTGAAAATCGCCACGGGGAAGCGGCTGCATGAAGCTCTAGCTATATTTTTTACCATTGAAATGCTACAAATTGTCGAATATTTACATAAATGCCAAATTATACATGGAGATATTAAGCCAGACAACTTTCTGCTTATGCACTTGTAAGTAAACTAAATTTTATTATTTGTGCTCTGATTATTGAGAGAAGAATTTTTTAAACAGGATCTCCGGTTTTTTAATTTTTATTATTTACTTCAATTTATTCTGTAGGCCAACAGACGATGCAAGGCCAACAATTCAATTGATAGACTTTGGATGTAGTATTGACATGAGTCTGTTTCCGGAGAATACACAATTCAAGCAGGTTATAAAGACGGAAGAATTCACTTGCATTGAAATGCAAACAGGAAAGCCATGGACTTATCAGACTGATCTCTATTGTCTGGCTGCATCTAGTCATTGTCTCCTTTTCGGTAGTTACATGCGAGTTTCAAGTACTAGAGGCCGCTGGTTTATCAACTCTAAAATTCCTAGGTGAGTGGCGTGTATTTTATGCATTGAAAGTATTTATTGTTACTATATCACAACGTGTTATCTTTATTTGCACGAACTAAGTTAGAATGATATATTGTATAATAAGTACGGAAAGTACGCGGTTCTAGGCAAATGTGAAGTTTGCGGAACTCGTCGGCGGCTCATCTTCAACTAGCCTCTGACTCGTGCTGCGAATTCACATGAGTCTGAACTGAACTTTTTACATCTATAACACAATACTTTGCGTAATAAATTTATCCATTGGTGCCTATTTAACCGTTGTGGGAAACAAATAAGTGTTAAGTGTTTTTTTTCACTTTGTTTGCTATAAATATGGAAGCGCTCATTGATTACGTAATGCAACCTAAGTATAAAAGTAAAATTGTGATCCTTCTCAGATTTTTCTATGTTGTACTTTAGTATCTCTTATGTTTATTTGTTTTCTTATCTGAGGTAATTATTTAAGCTCCCTATGGAGTGCAGTTTCCTGCCTCGTTTTGTTTCTTGTGTAGAAATTCTTGTGTAGGGACAACAATTTTGAACAAATGGAATCAGTACAATTTTTAGAAATTGAATTTTTTTACTTGTGAGAATAATTCGGGAAACATACAAAATTAAGTTCCTGAAGCAAAACCGATTGTTGTTGGCACCACCACCGTAATAATTGTTAAACCATCTGTTAGTGATAGACGATATTTAATATATGCCGTTGCTAATGATAAAATGTTCATCATGCGCAGGGAGCGCACTAGATAGAGTATGAAATTACCTTTGAATCGTCTGCGAAAGGAGAATATATGTACTAACAGAGCAAAGAAAATTGAACGTACAAAACTAATTTCATACAGCTAGAATTAAAAAGTTTTAATTTAAAAAGAAGTACAAAGAATTCCATACCATGCAATATGAAAATCAATCTGGATTATGTAGCTGCTTTTAAGCATTTAATATTTTAAGTGTGTTTGTCAAACTTCTTATAGTTTTGAAATACATTTTTGTATTATAAGAAATATGCATACTAAGTATTCTGAAATATGATACTTGTTTGGGTATCCTTTTTTATAATCTGGAGATCAACCTAAGATTGATGTTTTTTGGTAAAATTCGCATAATAAAAAGTGTTTCTCAAGAACGACAAAATTGAAAAAAGAACAATGGAAAATAACTTGTTTGATTCTCGAGCTGAAGAATTTAAAGATTCATAAAGAATCATACGAGATAGGACCTGAAATATTATCTTTAATTTAAGTCAAAGAAACTTAACAAAAATCTTCATCGGTTCCCGAGATAAGATTACAAATGTTCAATCGTATCTGAGTTGAGTTTTAGCCGACGATCACGGTTCTCGGCCGGTCTGCTGCTCGCCTCCTTCGTTGAGACAGGACCCAATAGGTCATGCACAGAGGTGGTGCTTCATTGGGGCTCTCTTATACTTTTGATTCTGCTCATCAGTAATTTTTATTTCAATTTATTGTAAATTTTTTAATTATTAATTGTTTTTTTAATTATTTACAATTATTTCAATTCAGAATTATCCCCATGTTAAAGAATAAATAAATGATGAACAGTTTTTCTTATTTAATAAAATTTTCATCAACTAGAATATTAATAAAAATGTAGATATATTGTTACGAGAGTAAACTATGTTTGAAACGAATTAAGAATCTAAATTCTAAATAAATTATTTATGTGAAAAACACTCAAAAATATTAAAAGTGAATAATAGTGGAATTATTATTATATATTATTATAACCTCAATTACTATTAAATTGTTTCCAATTTTCTTTTATGGTTTACTATATATAAGTTCGTTTTCTTGCACCTATCCATCGTAAATTTTCACGATTATTTGATACTCCAACTTTTTCGGCAATCTCATCATAATAAAATCCTTCTTCACATAAAGTACATATTTTCACCATCAAATCCAGATTAATTTCCTTGTTTAAAAGCATTTTTTCACATTCTACTTTAAATTTTTATAGTCATTGCTAATATCAACCTGTATTGACTAAGACTGAAAGGAAACCAAAGGTAAAAAAATGAATTTATTTTCGTATGCTTCTTCTTTTCTAAAAAATATGTATTTATGCGGATCAATCTATGTATGATAATTAAGTAGTTGACATCTTTTTATCTAACCAAACCTCCATTAAAGAACAGTTTGAAATTTATTGTATATGATTTCAAGAACTACATATAAACACTTATTTAGATGGACGTGTTCCTGTTATTAGTTTCTTTTTTCTATTTGATACTCGCAGTGAGTTTAAACAATGAAAAGTGAATGTGAAAAATGGTTTTAAACAAGGAAATTAGTCTGGATGTAAGGGTAAAAATATGTGCTGTGCGTGAAGAAGGATTTTCTCATAGTGCAATTGCCGAAAAAGTGGTTGTATCAAAAACTAGTGTCAGTTATATGTTGAATAGGTTTTAAAAAATAAGTGAAAATACTAATAAAAGTGGTCGAGGAAGGAAACTTTGTACAAGTGCCCAAGAAGATAGCAGATAGTGGTCATCAGTAAAAGAGACCGGAAAAAGACTGCACCAGAAATTCGCGAAGAATATAACCATTCTCGACCTAATGATCCCATAAGCGGAACAACTATAAAAGATCGGTTGAATACTTATGGACTACGTAGACGAATCGCAGCAAAGAAGCCTCTTTTTTGCGAGTAGTAAATAAGCTTAAACGTTCAAATTTGGCGAAGAAATACATTTCTTGGACTGCTGAAGACGGGAGAAATGTATTATCTACTGACGAGTCAAAATTTAAGCTTTTTGGGGGTGGCAGGTGAAGTCATTACGTTCGCAGAATGCAAGGTGAACGAATGAATTCACAATGCGTTGCCTCGACCGTAAATCATGAAAGAGGTTCGATTATGGTTTGGGGTTGTTTTGGAAATGGTCGAAGCATACGTCAATTCTGTGCAAAACATACCTCGAAAACAAAGTAAAAGACAACACTTTGATTTATATGGACCATCCTCCAGTCTCCCGATGTCAACCCCATAGAATTATTGTGGGAGGAACTGGACAGAAGGGTGAGAATTATACAACCAACGAATCTGAACCAATTCTGGGAATCTCTTTAAACTGCCTGGAATGATATCGATGAAGCCGCGCTTCTTAAATTAACAAACAGGATGCCAAGAATTTGCAGAGCTGTCATTGATGCGAAAGGTGGCTACTTCGAGGAGCCCCGTGTCTAAAAAGTTGCTTTCTAGAATCAAATCAGAATATTATATTAAATGTGTTACATTATTAAGCCTTTTAGACTGTTTCTTATAAAAAAATTTATTTAAATTTTGTATATAACTTTTATACCTTTTAGTTTTTTGATGAAAAGTTGCTGGTCTCGTTTATGAATTACACTTGAAATTAGTACATATACTTTTTCCTAATTATTTTGTAATTTTGATTATCGAAAAATTAAATAATGAGCAAGTTGTTTGCGTAATAAAAATGTTTATGTAAAAGAAAATAATAAACTACTTATTAGAAATTGAAAATATAATTTTCATTACCCCAAAGCACTGTCTTATATTTAATTTATGTTGGAAATTCCTTTATTATTCACTTTTAATATTTTTGAGTGTTTTTCCTATAAATAATTTATTTAGAATTAAGCTGCTTAATTCGTTTGAAAAATATTTTACTCTCGTAACAATATATCTACATTTTTATTAATATTCTAGTTAATATAAATTTTAAGAAATAAAAAAAACTGTTTATTTTTTTATTCTATAAGATGTTGATAATTCTGAATTGAAATAATTGTAAATCATTAAAAAAACAATGAATAATTTTAAAATTTTATAATAGTTTGAAATAAAAATTACTGATGAGCAGAATCAAAAGTATAAGAGAGCCCCAATCAAGCACCACCTCTGTGCATGACCTATTCAGTCCTGTCTCAACGAAGGAGGTGAGCAGCAGACCGGCCGAGAACCGTGATCGTCGGCTAAAACTCAACTCAGATACGATTGAACATTTTTAATCGTATCTCGGGAACCGATGAAGATTTTTGTTAAGTTTCTTTGGCTTAAATTAAAGATAAAATTTCAGGTCCTATGTCGTATAATTTTCAGATTTTTGCAACAATTTTCGTAAGTCATGCTAAAAGTTGAAGTCGAGGTACAAAATTTTAGAAAATCTGAGTTAGAATGTGGTTCAAAGCCAGCAGTGATTTTTAATAGTGCTTGCGACAATCGATCTCATAATTTCCAAGGGTAGTGTATTATTATTTATTTATAAATGAACACATACCTTTCTTCTCTTTATACATCTCTCAGCAAAACTCTTATATTAGGCCCGGCGCACCCAGCGCTTTTTTTGTTGCTGGATTGTTTGCTTGGAGCTGTGCCAGCCACTGGGCAGGCTGCCTTGCAGGAAAATGACGTCGCTGCTGGTTCTCGTGGTGGGAGCCGTGCTTGATTTCGTTTATTGAAGGCGTGCTTTTTTTCTGCTGGTTTTCACGCTGACTAAAGTAAAGAGCCAATCAGAAGTGGAAAAGAGTTCATGTGATTCTGTCGGCTGCTATAGTCGCACATGGAAAATCTAGCCTCATTGCTTATGTATACAGTATTTGAAAAGTTGAATGCATGGGATATATGGTGATACAAATTGCAAAAGTTCATTTAGAACATCTTCTCACATCCGCGTGTAATTTTTTAATGCACTGGGATCATTCGGGCTGCGAGGAAAACAATCCGTAATGAAGACACATTTTTAATAGCTAGTGAAACATAAAGATTGTAGGTTATGTTTACTTTAATTCTTCGAACAACATAGCGAAAACACCTTTTACCATGTTAAAATTTAAGAAATTTAAATTAGATTAAAATACAAATTAAAAATCTTATTTAACGTCGAACCATCAAATTGATGAAAAATCCTGTGAAGAAAAAACAAGAATCCAACGATCAAATTTGGGCCAAAGCGAATTTTCAAAACATGTTCCAATTACAATCTAAAAGAATGTTGTTAAAATCAAAAACTGCAGGCAAAAATAAAAAAGATGAAAGAAAAATGAGAAGGCAACTAACCACATCCCCCTGCTTCTCCTTTTCCTTCTTTCGTCTTTTTTATTTTTATTATTATCAGATCACAATAAACGAACATTAAAAATAAAAAATAAAATAGCTGCCTGCCTTCGCTGAATTGCCGCCTGGGCAACCGCATACATTTTGACAAGTGCCCGCTAGCATGTGGCTGAGCACCACATCACGCACCGTTTGAAGCGAAGCCTGCACCACAGCCTGCCTAGCTTCATACGCCTCTGTCTACAGAGCACCCAGCAGCAAACTTCAGCAAACTTCAGCAAGAAAAAAAGCACCGTGTGCGCCGGGCTTTACATTGCGATACCGTCACAGTAAAATTTTATTTTCCTGGAACAGAATAATTTTGTTGGATGAAAACTTTTTTATTCTTATTCAGCTTCCCCATATTCCGGGAGTAAGTTTTTATTATTGTTTCAAACTACAAAATAAAATTTTAGTCACTATCCAAAGATGATTTTCAAAACCCATGAAATTTGAACGTCCAAATTCTTTAATGATTTACTGGGAATTGAAGAACTTTTTCTAATGATATTCATCTTCTTTCAATTGAGTAACTTAACATCTCATAAGTAAGTTTTTAGTTTTTGTTCAATCTGAGTATTGTGCTTTTTATTTTTATTTGCAAATGAGCCCATTCCAGTTTTAGGTTCCTGTCACTTTGAGATTGTAAACTCCCACATTCTGTTTCTCGAAACTGGATTTTTTTTAATCATACTTTTTTGTTCCTAATTCAGAAACACTTGAGCTCGGGAGTAAAGTTTTGTTTTATCTATAAAGTTTGATTTCGATTTTACAGAATGTTATTTAACTCTTCAGAAAAAAATGTGGGCCTCCGCATGCACAGCGCCCTTATGACCGATATGAAGTTACATACAGAATCATATAGCCAGATAAGTTCCCGGAATTTTTAGCCCAAGATCAACCCTTTACGTTGAAAAACGTGTGGCCGCCGGGGCATTTTTGAAGTTGCAACTTCGAAAAATGGCTTTTCGGGGAAAGTCATTTAATTTTGGCGAGACCCATAAGCCATATGTTACACTTTTCCTTTCAAAATTAAATATACCCATTCCCGTTTGCTTTCAGTACATAAATATAGTGTCAAAAGATTCAGTACCGTTCTGATATTATTCCCCATTTAAATCCAAAAATAATCATTTTGAGCCGGACTTAGAAAGACGCAAATATCCCCGAAACTAGAACCGCCCACAAGGGCCCTTCTTATGCGGACGTTTACAAATAATAAATATTAATATCAATGTAAACAAAACGGTATTTAAGGGAAATTTTTCTTATATTTTCCTTCTTCCCTATGCTTTATACACATCCCACACACTTACTTGGTGGTGGGACGGGGACCTACAGTTTAAGGTGAGCTCCGAACCACCAAGAGCAACAGCCTTAAGTACTTAGAGAACCTTTTTCTTGAGAAGTACAGATCCCACGACTCTCCGGAGATGAACAACTCCCTTGCTAGGCTAGTGTTCACCACATGGGCCACCGAGCATCTTCCAAAGTGCGAGACCGGAATCGAACCCGCAAGCCGACGAACAAGAAAAATACTAAAAAGACAAATCAAAGTTAACAAATTTAGAAAAGACCGCCGAATTGCCTAATAGATGATAGTTATAATCAATAGCTCACTGTTTAAACAATTATGTGGAAGACTTTCCGAAAAAGCTGCCACTCTCTACCATCATTATAGGAGAAAATAGTTATAAAGAATATTCTTTTGTTTAAGCAATTATATTTGTTGAATTTTACTAATTATTGAGCCATTCTAAGCAAAAAGTTGATATACATCTTCAATGTATAAAAAGGGAGAGCTGAGAATTCTCACTCTGGAGAACTAGTACTAGTGCTTATTACGAGTATTGGTCTTACAGATCCGAATGCCTAACTCTCACCTCGACGTGCCTTACTTCTTTCCGTCAAATTATTTATAATCGACAATTTCAAATTCGTGATTTCAAGACTAGTCATGGAAATATGCTGGTTCCAAGTAGAATCTTCTCGTAGAGTGCTTATAACTGGCTTATAAATATTCTGGCTTATAAATATGCCAGAATAATAACGATTGAGGATTAAGGTGGTGTATAAGTATTGTTAACCGAATTATCTTTCAGACATGCACATTATAAACCAAATTTTATCACCTAAACGACGGGAAATAATATTAATAGCTCACCTCAGTTCATAGTAAATGAAACAAAATACAGCGTTAGTCAAATAGTGAGAATTGTAATGTAGAGAAGGAGAGAGATGAGAGTTGAACACACATGAACATGAGTGGAAGAACATTGGCGCGCGGGCCCCACAGATGGAAGGTGGGAGGCAACTCGCTAACCGATGTCCTTTCTCTACTCGCATTAGCCGGAGTGGGAGACTCGAGGCGAGCTAATGGTGCGCGGGTCCAAAAACTGGATGGTGGGACGAACTCGGGAATTGGACACCCCCTCTCTGCGCGCAAGCGCAGGTTGGGAAGAAGCGAGGCAAGCTTTGGCGTGCGGCCCCGTGTATGAAGCATGGAGATGCACGTTCGTGCCACTATCGACACAGATCAGATTATGATTGGTAATTGAATTGATGAATGATAAGATGATTCGATTTGAGATTGCCTTGATACCCATCCATTGATCACTTTCAAATAGGCGACTTTAGAGATTTGATAGATCTACTTATGCTCATGATAGATTGATAGATTCTGGTCTATCAGACGCATCAGGTCGATTTGTCAAATAAAATTTTGCGCTCTGTGACTCCATTGTCGCAGAGGTCAAAATTAGCTTCCTTCCTAGCAGGGATTAGCAGTGCCGACGAAACGGCGCTAAACAAGATGGATACCGAAGACAACTTCTACATCGTCACGTCCAAAAGTAAAAAGCGAAAGCTCGCTAAATCGTCCGACAACGCTTCGGACAGCGCCAGCCGTCCGAAGGTATGTGGCGCCAGCCACATACCTCTATACGACTAAAATCACCATTTGCTTGTTCAGTGAAACTTTACAGGAATAAAACTAATAGAGGTACTGCGATCCTAATCCAAGAAAAGATTGACCACCACGGACAAATAATTCCTAAACTTAAAGTCCTTGAAGCTACGGCAATACAAATAAAAATTCACGGGAAACCATATGTCATCATTTTGCTCTACCAGACTCCCTCTCGCGAATTTACAAAAAATTACTACAGAAAAATATTTAAACTAGCCCCACGGTAATCTCTGCTGGGGACCTAAATGCTAAGCACTTAGTTTGGAATGACAGAACAACAAACAAAATTGTGAACAATTATTTGAATTCATAAACGACAAACATCTGTCTTTTTCCGCACCAGACTCGTATACAGTTTTCTCTCACAACACCAAATATAAACCTGATCTTATTGACTTTGTAATCACCAAAAATAATTTTTACAACCACGACACTCTCACCATCGATGAATTAGACTCAGATCATCGACCAGTTCTCATGAGCCT
>JAAAKG020040927.1:0-19003 GCA_010014905.2 Druon quercuslanigerum
CACAATCTTAAGATTTATCAATATTTTAATAATATTGATATAGACCAGTACACAAACAAAATTAACATCTAAAATTAGTAATAAATATTTCCTTGTCAATAAACCTAAGATCAACAATTAAAATACTTATTTATTTTAATCAGAAAAAATGACTTTCTACCATGAAACATCAATCTTAATTTTAAGTGGACGAATTTTCGATCAAGCAAAATGATTTAAAAAAAAGGAAAATTTTTAACAAAATAATTCAATTTTTAACCATATTGTTGAATTTTCAACTCACAAAGACGAATTTTTATACAAACGGTCCAATTTTTGAACAAAAGAATTAAACTATATCCAATAACAGTTCCATTTTCAAACAAACATTTAAATTTGAATGCTAAAAAATCAGATTGGTAAAAGAGCAGTTGATTTTTATACGCAAAAAGATTAATTTTCAAGGAATTATTTTTAACCAAAGAGTCGAATTTTACAAAATATTTAAATGTTTAACAAACTGGTTAAAGTTTTATTCAATTAGTTGAATTTCTAACTAAAGAATATGAATTCTCAACAAATAAGTTAGTTGCCAACCAAGCAGTTGTATTCTTAAACAAAAAATAGGAAATTGTAAACCAAGAAGATCAATTTTTATACAAAGATGGGAATGTTAAATTTTTAGTCAAACAAACTGATTTTCAACAACAATAAATAAGATTTTTTTAACAATATAGGTTTTCGACTAAAATAATAAATCTCCAGCCAGATTCGCAGCCGGAAACATTATGGATCATGAGAAATATTATATGTCATTTGCTTTATATTTTTTTTATACATTTAATTATGTATTCTTTTTCCACTATGTATTAACTATAGATAATTTTTTCGTCTGGGTTAGTTGATTAGTTTAAATAAAATACTTTTTAACTAAGTAGTTTAATTCTCAACCAAAAAATACGATTTTTTAATTAAAATTTTACCAGTAGATATTTAAACTGAAAGAGATTTTAATTTAAAATTTAAAAACAGTTAAATATTACTACAAAAGTCGAATTTTCAAACAAATATTTTAAGTTTCGACCAAAAGAAGATTAATTTTCAACCAAACAGTTCATTCAGAAATTAAATTAAATTTCTACAAAACAGTTGAATTTTCAACCGAAAAAAACTTTTATTGATTTTCTAATAACAAAATATGAATTTTTAACAAAAGTTAAATTTTCTAACAAAATAGTTGCATTTTTAACCAGTAAGGATGCATTTTTAAGAAAAGAGTTGCATTTTTAATGAAAATGGGTGACTTTTAACAAAATTGTTGAATTTTCAACCAAATAATACAATTTCTGAATAAGAAAAATCTTCAGAAGGAAGTAACTTCAAAAACCAGAATCTTAATTTTGTAACATTGGTAACATTATTATTGACAATTATTTACAGTGCCCTGATTTTTCCTAGCCAATAAAATTCCCCGACTTTCCCCTGATTTCCAGAGTTTTCCTGACCTACGGCCACCCTGTAAACTTTTCAATTTTCATTTTGAACCTTGAATTGTAATAATAAATATAAAAATGAAATCGTATAGAAACCTATCGTGTGTCATCTATTAAATATAATATTTAAGAAAATAACTAAATTGGTTGTAATTATAATTAATAACTTGAATCAAATAGGGCCTTTGTCATGTAAGCAAAGAATTCAAACTTTCACTAATCTCTGATCTTGCTCATTCGATCATAGCAACATCATTAAAGTACATTAAATTCTTTGTTTACCAGAATTCATTACCTTAATTTCCTGCTTTGAAATTAAGGACAATATACCTGAGCACGTTTCCGCGGTTCATTTTAACATATTAGAGACTGTGTCTTGACGTAAGTCTATTCTCCGATCCTATCAGGGTACTTAATTAAAATTTACTGTCTTTGCCTTTGTTATTGAAAGTTTGCTATCAGTGAAATTATCTGCCAAAGGAAATTACTTTAAACTTATTATAGAGTAATTGAAATTATTCTGCTTTATTTTCAAGCTTCATTTTATAAGTAGATACTTATTCCACCTGGCGGGAAACAATATTTCTAAACCCGCTTTTATTATTTATTTCTAACAAAAAAAAATGTATACTTAAAATGTTATTATTTATGAAAAATAAAATGGGTTTTTTCTTTTGTCAAGAATTATAATTTTAAAGTAATTGAAATATCACCATTTCAAGTTTTTAAGCCCTAAGAAAGTTGAAACTATGGTCAAGTGAAGACCAAACGTACTTTAATCTTAACAATTTCAAAAATTTTAAAACTTTCAATTTTTCATAATTCCAATGTTTTTCTGTACATATTAAATATTATATTATTCAAAATTCTATTGTTTTTTCTCTACTGATATTCTTCAGATTAAATGTGCAAAACGCCGCAAAAGATCAGAAACATCAAAGAAATAAAATTATTTTTCTAAAAAAGTTCTAAAAAAACTGTCGCGTGACATTTTTTGCTATTTCGCGTTATTTTCGATATTTTTGCGAAAATATTGATAAAATCTTTTAACATTGATTTTTTTCTCAACCATACAATTTTTTGGTTTCTAAAAAATAAAGAAGACCAACAAAAATCGGAAAAAACTTTTAAGAGACATTTTTCTAGAATTAAATAATGCATTATGGACAAGGGATACGAGTTTCAGTCAAAAAAACACAGGGTATATTCTAAAGGGCAGGTTTAACGAAAATAATAGTGCTAAATGAAAAACGGACAATATTTAACATCGATTTCGGGCATTATTAAATTATGCAATAAAAACATTAAAAAATAAATCAAAAAAGGTTTATTGAATAATAAAATATCTAATGAATAATAAAATCGCACTGTCTGTGGTTACGGAATTTTCCGGAAATTTAACCCCTTTTCCAGGTCGTTCAGGGCTAACGTTATGAAAGTTTCCGAAATTTTAACCCCTTTTCAGCTTGCTCGGGGAAAATGTAATGGAAAATTCGTTTTTTACAGTTACAAACACAATAGTTTTAGGCCTATCGATTAATATTAAAAATATGTAAAGAGTCCAATTTCATTTTTCCATAGAACATGGTTAAAGTTTAGGTGGTGGCTGAAAAATGATTATGACCACTGTATAAAGCTCATTTTGATTTTTCCTCTTATTAAATTAAATAATGATGAGTATTAAATTCGTATTTTATATCTCGTGTGATTTTTTATACTAAAAAATAATTATCAGTTTTACAATTTTGTTTTATATTTTTAATAACTTTCGTACTTTTTCTGATAAACATACCGCAATTTTCTGTAAATTTTAAGATCTTTTGGGTAGGTTTAAGGCACTTTTCAAGACTTCAAAAACCACCTTTTTACTAATTGTTTTAACTTTTAATTAACTTTATACGTTATAATTCATTCAAAAGCATTCTTTTTGAATAAATTAAAATTGTATATGAATTCCAATTAAAATAAATTTTAATTTATTCAAATTTTATTTTATTTAAATTTAATACTGCTTTTGGTGTAGGATAGATTAATTTCTATTTGAATTGTCACACATTTAATAATTTTCTTGCAAAGTAAAATATTTAAAAGTTGAATAAATTAACTTCAATAAATTAATAACTGAACTTAGTTCTAAGTTAAACTGTTAAAATAACAGTATAATCATAATGACAACTGAAATAGCTAGAAATCGATAAGTGAAATGTAAGCAGAAAATTTGAAACTTGTATGGATTCGAAATTTGATTTGTTGCCAAAATTGTAGTTTTTTCTTATAAAAAAAGGTCATGATAAAGTACTAACATGGAGGAAGGTCTTCGAAAAATTTGGTATGTAAATCTGATTTATTTATGGTAAGAAAATATTTTTGTTTTATTTCACTAATATATTGCTTATAATATAAAATTTATTGAAGAATAACGATTTATATAATTTACAGTCTCTGCTGCTACTTTAGCTTTGTTCATAGTCATTTTAAAAAATGTTAATATTTCAATGGTTATAAAAATTAAATTAAAATATGCGAAGAAAAATCTATATAAAATATTCAGATTTAAAAGCAATTCAATTGAGAAAATTTCAGTTTATAAAAACAGCCATTTTTTAATATATAGCAATATTTAACAATTTATATTCAAAACTAAATAACTTGAAACTGAACTGTTTGAAATAGAGAGCCTTGAATAGTTAACATTTCAGATAAACTAAATTTAAACTTTGACCGTCAAAATTGTAATTGTTATATTTTGAAGTTATTTAATTTGCAAGTAAAATTTTTCATTTTCAAAGCATAAATAACAATTATAAATCATTTATTTTCGAAAATTCGCGTAAGTTTAGGAGATGTTTAGAAGTTTTGAAAATATTTCAACTTCAATTAAAACTTAAAAAGATTTCAAAGAATTTAAAACAAAATATAAATGTGTGAAGATTACAATAAAAGTTTTTGATGTCATTTAAGGATTTGAAAATTTTTTAAGGTAATAAAAACAATTGATCGTAATCCCTGTGAAAATTGAAAATGATGTTTCATTTTCAAAAATTAATTTTAGGAGAATATTTGAATCATTTGAAACCTGAAAGGATTTAAATTTTATTTTTTTATTTTTGCAGATTTAAACAAATAATTTAGAATGTATTTAAGCATTTTAAGCGGCTTTGAAAGGATAAACAAAATTATTAAGGTTTTCGAAGAAAATTGAAGTAATTGAATAATTAGAAGTTTTGTAAAAATTTCAGAAGTAATTTAACATTTGAACTTATTTTAGAAAGAGTAAAGAAAAATGTAGTCTAAACATTTTTTAGGCATTTTAAGGATTTTGCAAGGTTTAAAGATAATGCAAAAATTTTCTTAAGATACCTGGGAAAATTTCAAATTATTTTTTAATTAAAAAACAATTTAAAAAGAATATTTAAAAAGATTTTAAAGGAAACACAGGTTTTAAAAATTAATAATAATTAAAAAATTGTTAATATGTTACGACTATTATTCCTGAGTTGAATATGATAGCTAGGATTTAAATATTTAGAGTCTTCGAACTGTAAAACTTATAAAAGTTAAAATTTTTTAATTTCTCAACCTAAGTATAATGCTTGTTACATTTGATTTCATGCCGATAATGATGCTTTATAATTGTATAATTTTAAATATTTTTCCTTTAGATCTATTTCACTAAATATTCCATGTACTTGGAAAATAGAAATTAAAACTCTTTTAAATTTAAAACCATTAGCGTGAACTTTCGGACCGATTAATTTTTAAATTTTGAACTTAAAAGAAAAACTGTACTTCTTAACTGTACGTTTAAAAAAGTTTTTAAATTTTTTTAGAAAATTCTAACAAAAAATTGGTTCCAATAGAAATCCCATTTTTCCTGTGCATTTTCTTAAATATCATATTGGTCTAGTGAACCTTTTGCAGGTTTATTTGAATATCACAACTGTAGTCTTAATTTTTAATCGAATTTATGAACCATGCATACGTAAAAACTAAATTAATATAACGAAAAAATATCCCACATTGTAACGAATTATTTATATTTAATAATATTGGTATATAATTCTTTGTTTTTTAAGATTTTTGTTTGAAAACCTATATTTTAACGGACTTAAACTACTTGGATTCTATGCCATGTTACTTGAATTGAAAACATTAAATTTTGTATTTTTACAACAGCTGAATATGTACTGTTTTTCAATTTCTACATTTCAGTACTCCAATTTATATAATAATTTTTGTTGAGATAGTTGTCGTGCCAAAAGCCAGATATCTGAAAAAAAGAGTTTTTCTATGATATTAGG
Organism: Druon quercuslanigerum; assembly: GCA_010014905.2. Classification (NCBI taxonomy): domain Eukaryota; kingdom Metazoa; phylum Arthropoda; class Insecta; order Hymenoptera; family Cynipidae; genus Druon; species Druon quercuslanigerum. The sequence goes on from JAAAKG020040927.1 coordinate 5,774, forward strand.
AATCAAAACTTTTACTAATTTTTGAAAAATGGTTGAATTTTAATAAATGACACTTTATTTCTTCCGCGAAAATATTCTCTGGAACTCTACTGCAACTATTTTTTAAAAATAACTAAATAATTTTAAAATTTAATTATTTGTTTAAAAAAATGTTCTTAACAAAAAATTGTCCTAAGAATTTAGAGCCGTCATATATTAAAATGCAGTCAATTTTTTAAAATTGTGAATCTTCACATTTTTCATAAAAAATAATGTTTTTTATTTGGAATGACATCAGTTACAATATTTTGATTCTTAAAATTATAGAAAAACTATTTTTCAGATATCTGACTTTTTGATCGTTCAAAATAAATTTTTTTCATTAAATCGACACTTCAAACCGATAAAAAGAAAATTCTGAGATTTCCCAAGTTTATAAATCAGTCATTCATCTAATTATCCTTTAATAATTTCTAGAAAATCGCTATATTGAGATTTGCCATGTGTTTACGACTAGACTGAAGTTGACTTCCTTTTCAGTGCTAAGTTGAAACGATTTTGAAAATAGATGAAAAATTGCTTTAAAAATTTTGTACGACCATGTTGAAGAAGAATTTCATTATTCAATAGCATATAAGTTAAATTGGAAGAAATTATTGAAGTTAATTTTCTGTAGAAAAAAAATTTAATTAATTGCAAATTTACTAATTAAAATGTTTGATTAATGAGTTATGTAAATTAAGTGACTCATAAAAACCAAAAATTTATTTAAATCGTTCCTTATTTTGACATATTCGAAACCTGAAAATACGATTTTTTTAAATAGTTTATATACAATATTTGCAACCTTTACTCTACCAAATAAAGTTACAGCATAATAGGGAAAAAGATTTAATTTTGTGAGGGACTTTTTCATTTTTCTTTCTAAGAAGTATTCAATATTCATCTCGAAAAATATAGAAAACTTTTACATTGTTTTAAAAATAATTATTTTAAATCAAACATTATATATCATTGCAAGATTTTGCTCATGGAGCCGAAAGCTGTAAATATACTAAAAATGGTATATTTTTAATTTTAGAACTAAAATTCTAGAAGTTTAAAAAAAAGTAATCAAATTAAAAAATTAGGTCAGTAAACACAGCCAGGGTTGTAATTTGAATTGGAAATACTTTTTTTTACAAATCCCCACTTTTAAAACGCCGTGAATGGAATCTTATAGTACATTTGAATTAAATTCAACTAATTGAATTTAATTCTGCCAAAAACACTATTAAAATTTATTTTTTAAATATTAAAAAAAAAAGATTAAGTCCGGTTTCGGATTGTAACTCTCTAGGTGAATCAGATTTTATTATTCAGAAATCTAATATTCTAATTTTACTGAACTGAATCTAAATTTAAAATAAAGTGATACGTATAGATTTTACTGGGATTTGTTTTATACAATTATAGAAAATTCTATCAATCATATACGACATTCTGAAATCATATAACAGGTTATGCAAAATCTATAAAAAATGTAACCAGTCTCTTTCCTATCTCTCGTTCTAAATTATTTAAATTGGCTCTTTTAAAAAGTTGCTATGTTGGAAAACGAAAATGTCCTATTCGTGAAGAATTGCCCATTATGCAGAATAAAATAAAAATCTATCTTAATTAACTTTCCCCCTCATTTGAAGAAATTCCTTTGATCAAAGATCGAGATATACACGATAAATAGAGAAGGTGTTCCAAGTTTGTTAACTCTCTAATATACTAAACATTGTTTCATAATAGCATCTACTTGTCGCGGTTAGCTTTACATCGTTCTTATATACGATACAGTTTTACCTCATTATCGTTATTTACAGCCTGCACATCGATACGATATTGCCGATCGTTTATAGACATAGATCGTTGCGTCACATCCAAGAGCGTTGCTCGAATTCAGTGAGCTGCGAGCCATTCGCCACAAATCAAGTCAAGTCAAAGGCACTCGTCCAGGAAGTGGATCGAAAGATCGATATAGTATTTTGATGCCACCAAGTCTCTTTGGATTATCACGTGTGTGGAGAAATCTATCGAAAACAGTTCACTGTGTCATATACGTATACGTCGCTTTTTTAAGTTTCCTGCTTTTCGTCGTCAATCATTTTATAATTTCTGAAAACTGACACTTCCTGCCATCGAGTTTGTTAGAAACTCACAATTTATGACCCTCAGTCTGGCGAATTAATTTTTTTGTTAAACGAGAGAATCTCCATTTATCATTCTTTTCAAACTTCGAATTTGTTTCGGTTACCAGAAAACTAACTCAATACTTACATCTTTAGCCCGGGAATATAATCGAATAGAGCATATTTAATAATATAATGTCATTCATCACTGTCTGGAATCTCATAATAAATTTAGGGTAACTTTTTCACTTTTCAGGAAATAGATTTTTTCGCTAGAAAAGTTTCCCAGGCTTTTCCTGGTTTGCTAATATTTTTCCTAGCCAATAGAGTTAGAAAACTTAAACTATTAAAGCTAATGAGTTTTTCATTTAAAATAGTCAATACTAAACTACAAACTGAAGCCGAAAAAACTGAATTCTGAAATTCCATCTTTCTAAATTAAAGCTTTTAAAAATTTGCATTAAAAAACTTTCAATTTAATCATTTAATAATTATCATGTTATTCGAAAAGATATGTAATGGAAAACTTCTAATCTTTACTTATCTCACAACGAAACGTTTAGAATAATAAAGTATCAATTTTACAGACTTGAATTATAAAGAACTAAACATCGCCAATTTTATAGACAAAAAAAATTCCTGGTGTTTAATATTTTGTTCTGGGTCATACAAAGAAAAACAGTTTTTGATAACTGTAGACTTCAAAGTAAAATGATCTAAAAATAAAAGAAATCGAGTAATAAATATGAACATATGGAAATTAATTCTTTTAAATAAAATTACTATAAAGATAAAATATTGAATTCATTATGAAGCGCTTTAAATTCCTAAGATCTGAAGTCAAAATATATTGTATTTCCATCTAAACTATGTGAATTTTCAAGCGAAAAAGACAGATTTTTTAGAAGATAGTTGGATTATCAACCTGAAAAGGTAAATGTTCAACAAAAAAATATGATTTTTGACCTAAATAGTTGAAATCTTCAACAAGAAGAAGAAGGGTTCAACCGACCGGTTGAATTTTAGAGCGCAAAAGACAAATTTTAGAGTAAGCATTTGAATTTTCAACAAAGAATATGATTTTCAACCTCCAAAGATGAATTTTCACCCAAATAGTCAAAGTTTTAAACAAAAAGGACCAAAAGACATATAGAAGACACTCGAATTTTCAATTTAAAGATATTAATTTTAAAGAAATAAAGAATTAACTTTAACCAAAAAAAACACAAATTTTTTAAAAAGCTGTTGAAGCCTTAATAACCAAAGTTAATTTTCAATAAAATAGGATGACTGGTCGTCTATAGAAAATAAAATTTAAACTAAAACAGAATATTCTATCTAAAATTACGAATATTTAGCAAAACAGTTGCATATTCGACGAGAGAAGATCACTTTAACATAATAATTGAATTTTTCACCAAATAGTTGAATTTTTAACTTAAAAAGACGAATTTTTACTCAAATAGTCAAATTTTCAAACAAAAAGGATTATAACACAGAAGACGCTGGAATTCTCAATCTAAAAGTAACAGTCTCAAACAAGAAACACTTACCTTTAATCACAAAAAAAAAAAACTTTTTTAAAAGACTGTTGAATTTTCATCAAAAAAGTTAATTTTTAATAAGCAGGATGAATTTTATTACATAAATAATAAACTTCGAATCCAAAAATAATTTTATATCTAGACTGACGAATTTTCAATCAAACGGTCGAATTTTCAAACAAAAAATATCAAAATTTAGCCACAAAAAGTTGAATTTTAAACCAAACGGTTTAGTAAATACAAACGAACTTTCAAAAAAGTAGTTAAATTTTCGAGCCAAAAAGATTAATTTGAGATAATAGAGTTTATACTAGTACAGTTATTACAGTTTATATTATTAGGTTCTAATAATTCATTTCGCATATTTATTCGAAAAAAGAGAAATATGGGAAAAACAGGAATTTTCTTGAAAACAGCTGAAAAAAAGAAATTTTCTTTAAAATATATTGGCTTTTCTTACTCTACAAATATCTTTACATATATTTTTTGCCGATAAGGATGTTTTATTATGTGTTGCTGTTAAAATAATAACTAAAAATTATTTTATCAGCCCCGGGGTTTTAATAAAAAATTGAATAAAATTCCCGGTCCACGTAAAAATTCCTAGCCATTTTCCAGTCTTCAAAATTTTTCGATTGCCCCGTCCTGTGTGGTCACCCAGAAAACCCTACTCGAAACCGAGTTAAATATTAATATCTTACTATTGACGAAACAAATTTGTATGGTTTTAAAACTGGAATTTATAAGTCGGAAACCATCGAAATTAGGTCGACTTTCTGAAGAACCTCAAATTTATTGTTATTTTAATTTTGTTTTATAAACGGCTAAGTAATTATAATTCTGCTGAAAGCGAGATTTGCTTTTTCTTTCTCCGGAAAAATATTTTGATGTATGGAATGACCTAGATTGCATTTTAGTTATTTCTGAACGCCCATAAGACATTAAAGGGAGGTTTCTTTTTTTTTAATTAAAACAGAAGAACAATATTAATGTCTAAAAAAAGCTTTTTGTCTATTCAACAATAGCGTGTGATGCCGTCAGCGTAGAATTATGTCGAGCACAGAACTCATTTCCATTGTTACTCGCGAAAGAGAAAGCTCAATAATCAACGGGCGATTAATCTAAACTCGAAAGTTTATAATGCTCTGTTATAAAACGTTTTAATACCCTGCGCATAAAATACGATGAACCTGTACATTGTACTTCCTGGCAAAACAATTTCAAAATTTCGGTATGTTCCACACACTTAAGTTTAATACTTTTTTAAATATTATTGGCCAGGATGTCTGCAGAATTTCAATTTTTAAATTTTCGGCCATTTTTAAAATTTAGAATTCTAAAGTCATTTAAATACGTCGATTAAAATCAAATTGATTAATAAGCACCAAATACCACCCTCATTAAAATAACCCATTAAGCCCCAAGTTGACGGTTTCAAAGAAAAATTTCAGCATCTCTATTCAATGCATCTCTATTGCATGATTTTTGGTTTCGAGTGATACTTTTTTCTCGAAAGCGCTTGAGGATTCTTAAGTTTAGGGAAATTTTCGAGTCCTTCGACCCTATTCTTTAAAATATTGCAGCATCCCAAATGGCGCTTCGAAGTCACATTTCTTTTATATTTCTGTTATTTTCTTATAAAAAATGTATTTTTTTCAATCTTCATGAAAATTCATATATAGGGGTTTTTCGAGGCGCTGATTACAAATCCGACATCAGATTTTCCAAATTCAATATGACGGATCCAATATGGCCGCCGAAAAATCAATAATTTGTCAAATTTTCATGAAAATTTGTATACAGTGGTTTTTTGGGGCGCTGACTGCGAATCAGGTATCAGATTTTCTAAATTCAAAATAGCAGATCCAACATGGCCAACAAAAAAATAAAAATGTGTCAAATTTCCATGAAAATCTATGCACAGATATTTTTTTACAATTGTAGTACATCTTTCTTAGCCGTCAATGTATATTGCCGTTGCTCAGCTCTCACCACGTGGGCGTGAACGAAAATAGAGAGCCTTTTTAAAAAAAAATTTTATTTCGACAGTTTAAGAGCGAGTAAAATAAATAGACTTTATTCGTTAGCATTTTAAAAACAAGATGCACATAAGTAGATGTAGCACACGCTGAACACTGCAGCAATCTATTGCCTTTTATAAGACCGAAGAAGTGGACTTTGGCGATGTTCATGCTACTAAATCATTCATCTCTGACTAATGCGACTATCTTTTGGGAGTCAGAAAAACTCCCCTAAAGTTTCATAAAAAAATTCCTTCTTTCTCTGCATCGTAAATATAGCTGAACATCACCCAAACCGAAGGACCTCTTCAAATTTGTACAGCAAAAAACTTTTTTTGAGATATAAATTATCAATTATTGGACCATATAATGTGTGATATACGTTAATGAGAATGTATTTTCAATATGGTGCAACAACAAAATATAAGGAATGTTGACATTAAAATAATTTGTATTGACTTTCAATTACAAGAAAATATTTAAGACTGACATATTGCTCTTTATTTGACAATAAAATTAATTTTACGTATATAAATTATTAGAAATTGATTGGGAACAATCAGATCATCATGAAGTATAATCGAAGCATTTGATAACTGATGTACTTCAAGATCAAAGTTAAGAAGTTATCCACAGAAAGCGTCAGAAGGTACAAATTGAAGGTGAAATTTCTTACTGTGGCTCTATTATTGATGAAAATTTAAAAGACAATTACCAGCCCGCCGAAGAAGATGTTGAGGATGCATTGGTCCCTTATTGGAATAAATTTACAGATTAGACAAGATTAAACATTCCAACATTTTCAAAATTCTGTGACAGCTAATTTTACACGAGGTATGTAAGTACATTCCGGTAGTAAAAGGATTAGTTTTTGACAAGAGGAAACTCTATCGGGAAAGAACAAAAACTCGTCATCAACTTCAGAAAGAGCAGCTCTCTTTGGTTTCAGAAATGAGGGCCTTTTACTTCGATGGAAGATAAGACGAAACAAAAGTAATGGATGGAACAAGTAAAGGAAAAACACGGCAAGCAACAAAACGAGAAGAACACTTCTCTCATTCAAGAACCAGGAAGTACTTATTTAGGACACGTATCCTCATCTTCTTCAGATGCAAAAACAATTACATATGATATCCTTCAGTTTTTTTTACAAAGAAATGATTACCTACAATCTATATTGTGTGGGTTGTGATGGCTGTCCTACGAACACTGGTAAACACGCAAGTATATTTCGATTGCTAGAATTAGAATTAGATAAACCGCTACAATGGAGTGTCTGTCAGCTTCATGGTAATGAGCTGCCATTCAAAGCTTTGTTTATAAAACTTGATGGAGGAACTTCTGGTCCTAACGATTTTTCTGGTCCAATCGGAAAAAGCTTAGCTTCTTGTGAAGAACTGCCGGTTGTAGACTTTGATGCTGTCGACAGTCCTAATTCTCCTGTAGTTGACACCCGTGACCTTAGTTCTGATCAAGAGTACCTGCTAGATATGTGGAATGCTAACAAAGAAGGAGAGTGTTCTGAGATCTTGCTCGAAAAAGTCCAGGGAAATTATCGCACGCCAGATGGTTGACGAGGATGAGTAGAAGAACTCTTTGAACTTACGTTGGGACAGAGAATCCATCATTTGAGTTAAAGAGTTTTAGTTCAAAACATCATGGGAGTATATGTCCCAATGTGTTTCGAAATTAAGTGTCAACCATCTATTTGATGGACCGAAACATCTCTGGAAAAGCATTTCTTTGAGTGTGTACTTGAAGGAAGATTTCTTTGAATGTATTCAAAAAGTAATACAAAATAATGCCATCAAATGGTAAATAAAAATTAAGGAAATTCGAGATTCCTTCGTTGAATTTTGACAAAAAGAATACACGGAACTCATCGACTGGGAGAATTTCAAAATTTTGAAACCGCAATTAACTAGATCGATGACAATTGAAAATCTCACCGAATTTGCAACGAAAGACGTAACACATCTCATTTCCAAAGACATTTTTCATCTTCCATGCCACACTCAAGCAGTGGAAAAGCACGTTAGAGATGGAATCATCCTATCAAGATTCGAAAGTCGGAAAAGCTTGCCCATTTTTGAAACGAAAAATAATTTTGTTTCGAAATTAAGATAGGATAAATAAATTAAAACTAATGACAGAAACCAACATAAAAGTAGGTTATTGGTAATACTTTGATAATTTAATGACATTATAACAAGCCAATATATGTTCAGACTATTCCGTTATTTGATGTTATTCATAATATATTTGAAGAAATATATAATGCTCGTATAAAGGGCCACATGGTTGATAAGTCATATAACTTTAAGAAAATAGTGAAAAAATTGAATTCTTGGGTTTTTTTAATCCTCTACGTTTTTCTGACCAGATAAAAATTATTTAAATTACCTCCTCACTAAAAAAGTGTAAATCGACATTCTGCATATAATATTGGTGTAACATATTTAAAATATATTCTTCTCAATGTATATCAGACATTTCCTTGGTCAAATAGTCAAAAAAATTATCGTAACTCTAAGAAAATAGCGAAAAAGTCGATTTTTTCTCGATATGTAGGTACTAATTCAATTTCTTGACACTATTTTTTTGGATAATTTATATAACAAAAATTAATTTTTATGTCAAATAAAGAGCAATATATCAGTTTTAAATATATTCTTGTAATTCAAAGTAAATAAAAATTATTTTAATGTCAACATTCCTCATATATTATTGTTGCACCATATTTAAAATACATTCTTATTAAAGTATATCACACATCATATGGTCCAATAGTCGAGAAATTTACCATGAATCTAAGAAAATAGCAAAAAAGTCGATTTTTTGAAACTTCAGAGTCAATTAAGGACGGTAAAAAATATTTTAATGGATTTATGGCTTAAAAGGTATAAATCGACTTGCTTTGAAATATTTTTATTGATAATTTAAATCTCAAAAAAAAATTTTGCTGTTTAAATTGGAAGAGGTGTCTCGGTTTTTGTGATTTTTTTATGAATCAATATCGTACTTGAGGATCAAAAAAAGTAGGATCTGAAGATGTGGCTTTAGAAGTTGCAGAAAACTATCTTGCAAAAAAAGGAAAAAGTAACTCTAAACCACACACACCAATTAGAATCCAAGCAAATGCAATTGCAAAAATTTCAAAAGCTGCGCTAGAAGAACTATTACGATTTGCAATGTATGCAACATGCACTTATGTGCATCTTGTTTTCAAGATGCTCACAAATAAAGTGTATTTATTTTACTTGCTCTTAAACTTCCTGAATAAAAAAAAGAAATAAAAAATGAATAAAATAAAAAAGCTCTCTATTTTTGTTCACCTTCACGTGGTGAGAACTCGGCAACGACAAGATACATTTACGGCTTAGAAACATGTACTACAATTGTAAAAAAATACCTGTACATACATTTTCATGGAAATTTGACAAATTTTTTATTTTTTGTCGACCATGTCCGATCTGCTATATGGCATTTAGAAAATCTGTTGCCAGACTCGCAATCAGCGACCGAAAAAACCTGTATAAACAAATTTTCATTAAAATTTGACCAATGTTTTTTTTTGGTGACCATATTGGATCCGCCATCTTGAATTTCGAAAATCTGATGCCGGATTTGTAATAAACGCCTCGAAAAACCCCTCTTTATAAATTTTCATGAAGATTGAAATAAATACATTTTTTTATAAAAAAATTTCCTTAAACTTAAGAATCCTCGAGCGCTTTTAAGAAAAAAGTATCACTAGGAAAAAAATCATGTGAAATTTCGCATTTTTTGGTAAATAAACAATCATAAATTTTTTAATATGCATTTTTGGAAAATTCTGACTGCATAAATCGAAAGATCGGACGACTTTACGTCCGTCAGAAATGACCTATGTTTATTTTTTTACGACCGATTTTACATTCAATAGAGACGCTGAAAAAATTTTTTAACACGCGTCCACTTGAAGCTAAATGGGCTAAAACTTGTCTGCTTAAATTATTTAAAAATAAGAGAAATTCTGAATTTTTAATTTCATATATTTAGGTGTTTTCTATTGAAAAAATGTTTTTTTTCAGTTTTCCGTAAATTAAATGGTGTCAAAATTCGGAAAACTTCAATTCTCTGTTCCGTTGTTTAAACTTTTATTCCTTTAAAAAATTTAACCTTCTCTTTATTAATTATATTTAATTAGGGCCAATTGGTAATTAAAATGATTACATTGTCAGAACAAAGAAACTTATCAACCCTATTATTCGCATATTTTATAATAGGGGTAGATCGTTAATATATCGCGTAACACTTTTAGGTGAATGGATTCAACAGAAGCTGTTATGTTCCTCTTACGACGGGAGAAAAAGGGATAAAAAAATGTAAAGCAATATTTTAAAAAATGCAGATATAAAAAAATAAGAGGGTAGAGAGAGGAGCAAAAGCAATTATCTTTTTAAATCTGCCTTAAAGCTATGTCTAAAAATTGAAGTATCCGAACAGAAGGACCTGTGATATAAAAAATTTGATATTACTTTTTCCCAACATAGAGGGATTGAAAGTTTTTATAGCTTGAAAAATCAAAAACTTTTTTTCAGATTGTAAAATAGTTTTTAGTGGAATATTATTGGTTGTCGATCAAAAATAATAATATAGAACTATATGTTAGAAAAAAATATTTTTGATTACGTTAGCACTTTTTGAAATACTATAAAAATTACTTTGTTTTTTGTATTTCGTTAATGGCATATTTATTAACAATTTTTTAAAATAATATTCATACAATTAGTTCTTTTCAAAGCGAAGAAGCATACCACTATTTTTTTATCGTAAGCACTTTTATGTACGTTTTAGGCCAACTCAAACAGTCAAAGAATGTTTAATAATTAAGTAATAAAAATAGATAAATAATTCATTAATAATAAAATTATTAAATAATTAAATAATCAAAAATTAAGTAATTAAGAAATTAAAACATGTGAAGGTAAGTTTCTGTAAACGAAACAGATAGATATGACAACAAATATAATATATTCATTAATATTTAAAAAAAAATGATAACTTGGAAAACAAATTTTTTGTATAAAATTCAATTTATATTAATCTTTTACATGGAAATCGTTACATGTCAAAAATTGGCAAGCATTTTTGCACACACAGAAAAAAATTTTTTCTATATATTTCAAAACTTTCAAGTCCCCTGTAATGGCCGAAAGTGACAAAGAAATCATTTTCAACCAAGTTATTGAACTGACTAATAAAAAGATAAATTTTCGACCAAGAACATTAATTTTCTGCCAAAAAGAAGATTAAGAAAATATGAATATGTAACTAAAAACGATCCATTATCAACTAAAAGTTGAATGGTTAAATTTGGTTAAGTTTTGGTTCAATTGGTTGAATTTTTAAACAAAAAAAATTAATTTTTAACCAAGCAATTTCACTTTTATTATTTTTTAACTTTTTAACTATTTTCAAAAACTTCTATTTTGTTTGAAATTGTTTGAAATATTTTCAATTTTTTAAAATCTTTGTAAAATTCTAAACCTTTTAACAATCTCTTAAATTGTTTTCTAAATTTCAAAAAATCGCATTTATTTTTAAACCTTCTAAATATGTTTTAAAACAACGTTATTTTTCCTAAAATCAAAAAAAATCTGCGTAATTACAAAAATTGTCTGAAAATCTTCCAGATGCTTGTTTGAATATTTTATAAATCTTTTGAAATCTTCAAAAATATTTTCTTGAAATAATTTTTTCTAAAGTTCCAAAAATCTTTGAAACACATTTTTTGTTTTCTTGAAACATTTCTAAACTTATATTTTCAAAAACATTATATACTATTCCTGGTCCGCATTTTAATTTTTTTAATTTCCTGTTTTATTTTTATTCTCGGGTATTTTCCGTTTTTCCGAGATAGTATTAGATGCCCTAAATTTTAGAACAATACTTATTTTTATATACATCGAAAACCTTACTTTCATACTCATTAATATCATTTTTCATTAACTAATAGATAATTACTTTTTACCTTAGAGAGACAAAAAAAGAAGACTTAAATTATTATGAAAGTAAAGAAACAAGCAATGAGGAATGTCGCCAACAAGCAACAAAGTGTGAAGGTCTTTAACACCTTCCCCCGGGAAGCGTGCCACTAGAATTCAGGCGATCGGGTGAAACGAGAAGCAAGCACGCTCAGGATTATATCGAGGTTGCTCCAGTCGTGCCGCGTTTACCCCGAGGGAGTCCTCGGAAGACGAATCACCCCTTTCACTGAAGACCGTTTTCGCCCTCTTACTCTCTCGCTCTTACACCCTAGTCTGATCCCTCGGCTCTCGTCCAAAGCACACCCTCCAAAGCACATGATACTACAGACCCTGACCATCAACTTCTCTTTTGCCGAAATTCGTTCAAGGTCACGTTGTTGAGAAATCTCTTCCTTCCTGCAACCTACAATCTTTCCATTTACCCTAAATATACCTTCCATTCATCTCTGCGTAAAGCATCACTCACTTAGAGCGATGTCTTAATTTAAACGTAAATTAATCTTTCTATGCATTATTATTATAAAATAATGGCTGCCTCAAATCCTATCTTAAAAAAATCTACCCGCTATGCGGGTACAGTCTCCTAGCGCGCCGCGCGCGCGTCTCGTAAGTTTGAGCGCGCCTAGGGAAAGCGACTATTGTTTCTCGCGCTATTCGCTCGGACTTTTTTTTCCCTACATTTGTGCACAGACATATTATAATTAAAGTTCATAGAATCGACAGCTGTAAATTGGTGATCGCGAATTCTCTTTTGTTAAAGCTCCTTTCGTCTTTAACGAACACGTATCTTGTATCTTGTATCTTTCTCAACACATATCTTGTACTTCGGACTCGATATTGTCCACAATGTTAACTTTTCTACATTACGTTCAACACTTTTATATCAAATGCATATTACATTTATTTAGATTATTTAGCGATATTCAATTTTTACATAAAACTAATAAAAAATCAGTTGCAACTATTATAGAATAGTGCAACTATTCCTTCTCTCTACTTTTCTTCATGTCGTGTGTAACTCTCAAATATTTAAAAAAGTGATCTCAAAAATTTTGAAAATGCTCTAACTTTTTTAAATGTTGTAAAATCTGTTTTAAAAATACATAGGACCAATAGCTTCTCATTATGATGAGAATATAAAAAGAGTCGAAGTATGCACCATGCGCCTACAAAAAGAAGGATTTCGTAACCTGTCAAAACATTAATTAGGTACTTCAAACCTCCCCTTCCATGCTATCCTTTTTCTCACTTCACCCTTCGTCCTCTTTTCAACTTGAGAAACATTTGTGAATTTAATTACTTTCTTGCGGTTAATTTGAAATTTATCTTATGTCGAAAAGGGGCCTAACCAGTGTTTTGATCAAAATTAAACTAAATAAGGGAAAGAGCTGTTACATGTCTACTGATACACGGAGAGTCTTTTAGTATCAATATTTCTTTTATCGCATATCCATAATTGAAATAAAATATACGAATTTAGGGATAATCGAGGTGC
>JAAAKG020040938.1:0-19002 GCA_010014905.2 Druon quercuslanigerum
ACATTTCAGGAAAGATTTCTGTGTCACAAGTTCCAAAAGGTTCGTAAAACGTGTAAAATCGTGTGCCTAAATTAAGAATATTCTTAAGGTAGAGGGCCTACATCTTCCATTAAGAATATATTCTTGGCGCCTGTTTAAGTTACAAATATTCTTAAAATTAGTGGGATATTCTTGAAATAAGAATATTGTTTTCTCGGTGTTCTTTAGAAAATTTTGACTAACCGACAATTTCTTCTTCTCCAATAGGAGGCAAATATTTGTCGATAAGATTGTCGACGATGGATGCTGTATTGTCGATACCTTCGACTGCCAATGATCCATAGTGCGTACTTAGGATTTGATTCACTTTATTCCAACTGATATCCTTTAGTGATGTAGCTTGTGATATAATATGGTCTATCACCGCTGGTCTCATTTTTTGCAGAGCAAGCATATATGCATTCTCCAGGATCTAGAAAAAAAATTATTACAATAACATAATAAATAAATAAACAAATTATGTGGCGTTTTTATGGAAGGGGTGAGAAAACAATGTGCAACGTCAACCTAAGCGTTGAAAGAATATAGAACAAGAAAACAAGACAAAAGACGATCTGGAAAATGTATAAAATCTGGAAAACCTGAAATTGTCAGGGAACTTTTATATACCTGGAAAAACCTGGAGGGCGCTTTTTTTAAGTCAAAGAATTTTTCTAGATCGTGCTTCATTTTCTTTTAATTGCAGTATTAAATTAAAAAACAATTATTCTTTTTTTGCAAAAATAGCTTTATATTCCTGTATTCAACTATATGGTTGAAAATTTGTTCGTTTGAAATCAATTTTTCTGACTGAAAGTTGAACTATTCCGTTTTTGGTTGAAAATCGATCGGTTTTATTTAAAATTTAAAGTGTATGGCCGAATTCCATTGTTTTCGATTAAAAATTATGAAAGAATTTTTTGATTGAAGTATCCAATTACAAATTTTTTGTTGCAAATTAATCTTTTTGAAAAGGAGATTTAATCACTTGGTTGAGAGTTACTCTTTCGTTAAAAATTAATTTTTTTTAGTTAAAGATTCACATTTTTTAATGAAAATTTATCTCCTTGGATGAAAAATTAGCTATTTTGTTGAAAATTTTTTTTGAAAATTTTGCTTTAAAAGTTTGGTTGTTTATTTTGATGTTGAAAATGATTGTTTAAAATGAAAATATAACTATTCAATATTTTGGCTAAAAAATTATCTGTTTTAGTTTAAAATTTTGACTTCTATGTAGAAATTAGTGTTTTAGGTTGAAAATGATTCTTTTAGTTAGAAATTGAAGGATTTTAGTTAAAGACTCATCATTTTAGTTGCATATTCATGTTTTGGTTTCCAATTCAACTATTCCAGTTGAAGATTCATCATTTTAGTTAAAATAATCGTTTCTTTGGTTGAAAAATTATTTTTTAACTACAAATTTGACTATTCAGTTATTGTTTCACAATTTATCTTCACAATTTAAAATTCATGTTTTTAGTATTTTGTTGAAAACGTATCTTTGTTATCGTAAATTCATCTTTTTGGTTTAAAATAAACCGATTTTGTTCAAAATTCATGTTTTTGTTTAAAATTCTTCTACTTCAGATAAAGATTATAATAATTAAAGTTAAAAATTCATTAGCTTGGTTGAAAATTAGTCTTTTTTAGTTGATAATTAAACTTTTTTGTTAAATGTTCGTAAAATTCCTTTAGAACTCGCCCTTCTTGGTAGCGAATTGTTTTTGCTTGAAAATGTTTCATCTTGTTTAAATCTGCCGAGATAAGATTTTCGTTTAAGTCAGCCACCGATTAAAACAAGCGCAGTCTGTGAATACGGTAGAATCAGTGAATCTAGGAAAAAACCCCCCTTTTATCCTCCCTCCAGATCAACTTTGCATTTCTATTAACTTCATGCTTCACGTTGCTAACCTCTCTAATCTCCTCTCCTTCCGGAAGCGATAGCTCTGCACGTACTGGGAGATAGTCCGAGTGAGTAGCGATCGGAACAGTTTTGAGTTCCTTTATTACATTTATGAAAGGTAAAGTACATGCCACGAGGTCTATAGTACTTCGCCCTTCAGGACAGTGGCGCGTAAGGCTGGCCAGACAATCGCTCTTTAATCTTCCATTCAGTGTAGCAAAACCACGTAATTCTAAACAATCAATCAAAGCAGTACCACGTTTACAAATTACAGGATCGCATACCAGTCTCACCGAGCTCGCATTCATCCAAACCGGAATAACATTAGGGAACACATGATTCAAATCCCCTATCCGCGCATTGAAGTCGCACTTAGAATTATAGGCGTGAAAGGTTTGAAATAAATGAGACCTACAATAAAACCATATAATGATCTGCGCACTTTACGAAAATCCACTCCGCGGTGGTATCCAACAGCTCGCAGACAAACACTTTCCTACTCACGTGTAGCGCCAACCCCCACTAGCTCTACCAAATTTACTTACTCGCTTCGCATCCGCAGTGAAACAACTATCTGAGACAACCAAGAAGGGGTTGTAGGTGCTGATAGGAGCCAGGTTTCACTCAAGCATAAAATATCCATGTCCAAGTTAAACATTGATAAATCTCCGACATTATAAAATACATGGCAGTTTCAGAAAACAACACGAGCTAACCTTCTCCTCACCACCGAGAACAGATGATTTACCGTTCTTACGGGAACTATTCGATCCTCTACATAGAGTTTTTGACGATGAATTCTGGAGTGAGTTTCCGGGCAGAAAATCACTGATAAAGCCGTCCCTGTTTCAACGAGCGTCTTTGGACGAAGAAGCTGATTCAAACCCTGTACCAGTTTTCTTGGGGGTTTTGCCCCTCTGCATTTTGACGGTTTCCTTCGCCTCAAGAAGCTGTCAGATGACAGCACTTTCCTGTCCAAATCTAAGTGGTTACCTTAGTAACTTCGAAACCTCTATCTCTCAGGCTGCTTTGCTTCTGCATGAGCTACCTTCTCGCCTGCCTTTCAAGCTTCGACCTGTCACTGGAGACTGTCAAACCCATTGCCGTGAAGGACTATTCTTTTTGGAAGACCTGAAACCTTTGAGATGGAGAGCCCAGCCTAATCAAAACCGGTCTGGGACCAAGGTCCTTTCGCAGGCCAAAAGCAGATTCCACCACAACAGATTCTACTTCAGCTTTCGCGAAAACCCCTTGAATAGACGAGACTAAGTCGTTATTGCATGAAGCAGTGTCCTTGAGCTTATGTAGAATCACATTTTTTGCACAGGTATCCTTCGGAACTGCAAAACCTCTTCTTTGAATTGATTCATGCTGTTTTCCAAATCCGTATTCTTCTTCTCCAAATTATCGTTTCCTAATTTCAAACACTCCGTTTCTCTTCTCAGAAGTTCTAATTTTCCCTGAATCTGAGCAATTGAGCCCTTCTGGGCAGCTAAATCATTTTTGGTGATCGACATATCCTCCTTCATGGAAGTAAGTAGGGTCTCAAATTGCGACATGTCAGCAGAAGTCATACCAGGAACATCCATTCTTAGTACAAACCTCGACCGGTCAGCTTTTTGCCAGACTGAGAGACAATATTTGATATACCGATAGTAGCCAGATATTCAGCTCTCGATTTTCACCGAGGAACACACGACAAAATTTAGGCAAAAACCACACCACCAAAACAAAATTCAGCTGAACATCAGCCCCGCACCTCACATTCAAAAACTCAGACTCATTTACAGTCCGAAAATAAACACCACAGACGAAAACAGGCAGAGAAGAAACACGCGCGATTAGTAGGGCCGATGCCATATTTCATCTCCAAGTACTTTATTACAAATTTGTCTTTTTAATTTAAAAATTGATCCATTTTAGTGAAAACTGAATCTTTGTTGGATGAAAATTCAACTATTTGGTTGAACAAACAACACTTTTGTTGAAAGGCGATCCTGTTTGGTTGAAAATTTAACTGTTTTATTGAAAATAAAATTATTATGTAGAAAATGTGATCGTTGTTTGTATAAAAAATTTTGGTTATTATTGTTTATTATATTATATTTATATTTTTAATCAAATTTATTATATTATTGTTTATTACTTATATTTTGATGTTAGAAAGTGAAACTAAAACCTTTTGGATGAAAATACTTTTTTCTTAATTTGTCATTTTGCCTTAAAAATATATCCAGCTTAGTAGAAATTTCATCTTTATGGAATAAAACTGCAACTGGTTGGTTGATTATTTGTTTTATTTTTAGGTTTAAAAGTAAGCTGACCTTTTTAAGTTTAGTGACCTCAATATTAAAAAGTGGGCCGATATTTGTTAATTTATAATAATCGAGGGTTAGGTCGTTTTGCTTTGGGATATCATCTGTTTCGATTCGTTAAATCTCTTTTAATATTATTTTTTTACATTTGGTCAAATTTTAACAAATGCGTATGTGCTTAACTGTTAATTTAGAATGTCTAACAAAATACCTGGAGGAGTACATTGTCAGCTGAAAAATTTATAATTAATCTAAAGAAAGATGAATTTTCAAGAAAAAAAGTTTGCTGTTGTCCAGGTTTCGCGTTGATAAGCTCGCTAATAATCTAAATACATTTATACTGAAGGATAGTTTTTTTTCCAAGTGGCTGACTAGTTGCTAACCAGACAACAACTAGCGGTTGGCCGTACGTTCTGACCTGTGGCTAGTCAAAAAAAAAAAGATACACTTTTGGCCAGGCCCAGAACAGACCATCTGGTCAGCGTCAAGCCAGGAAACCATATGGCCTGGTCTGGGCCGGTCCAGCACCAGAAAGCTTTTTCAGCGTGATTTTTTTTTTTAGAAGTTTTCTCTAGTTAAAATTGTCCTACGAAACTCAGAACATAAGAAGAGCAAAGCCCCTGTTTCGAGCTGCTCTGATATTCAATATAACTAATTTTTATAAATGTTACCAACCTGTTCGGGCTGTTCCTTAACCATAGGCATTTTTTCTTCTATTTTATCAAGCCCGAGACAGAGTGTGTGGTCAACGAAGTGAATCGGGGTTTCAAATTTCTTAGCAATAGGAGCTGCAATTGGTACCGCCTGTCTCGTTGCACTTGTCAGGGAGGACTCTGCAGTTGAAAGAGCCCAATTAACCAATTGATAAGAAGCCTTCACTCGAAAATACGTGCTCGCTGATTTTGAAAGAGCAAACTCAATAGTTGGAAGTTCGAGCACACGATGGAAAATTTCCAACTGAGGCAGTTGTTGTGTCTCAGCCATTATTAAATCTGTAAAAAAATAATAATACCAGATTTATAAAAATAAACACATTAAAATAGTCATTGATGGGAAAGTTACTTTTTAAAAAGAACTAGTTAAAATTTTGTGAAATTGTTCAGAATATATAAAGGCACATCTGGCTGACCCATTTGAATTTTTATCTTATTTAAATATTTCAATTTTTATCAGTCTATTTTAGCTAGCTCTCTTACGTCCTTTGCTCACATACATTTTAAATTAAATATAAATAATATTGCACTATTTAAATCGAATAAATTCTCAAATAGGCCAGACAGACATGCCCTTGTAATTTTTGCAACCCTTGCCTACAATTTTTATACAATATTTAATATTTTAATATTTAAAATATTTAAAATATAATTGGATAGATTATCTCTCTAGAGAAAAAATCAAATTGAATCAAATTCAATACATGTAGGGAAAATAAAATCCATGTCTATCAAGATGTGGAACAATTCTATAATCACATTTGATAGAAAGCGTATAAAAATTGAATCGAACAAACTTTACAAGTCAAATTCTATCAGCACATTTGACAAATATTCAATCTAGTTCAATGAAACGAATTTCGAAAATAAAAATCTAACATCACATTTTCATTAAAATTCTATCCAATCGTATTAATTACAAGACTTTTATTAAATCCAATTTTTCGGAATCTAACATGCTTATATGAAATTCTATCATTTCATAAAGTGAATACTTTTCTATAAGGAATTTCTCATTAAAACTATGATTTTTTACCTGGACAACATTTTATCAAAATATAAAACAAACCCGCGCACAATCATTATTTTTGTTATCTCTCTTTTTTTAATTTCACAGTATCGGATATCTAGAATATGAGAAAAGAAGGGGAAGGACAATATTTATGTTAATTGATTAAAATTTATATTTGAAATCATGAATCTGCATTTTTATCATAATTATGTTTCAACCAAAACTGATTTTAATTTAAAAAAAAAGAAATTTTTTTAACAAAGTTGTGGAATCCTTAACGAAAACAGGATCATTTTCAGCCAAACAGTTGCTCTCATAACCAAAAAATATGAAACTTCTACCAAGTTGAATTTTATACTAATGAGGATAAAATTTCGATTAAAAATGGAATTGCTAAATTTTTAACAAAAGAAATCAATTTTATATTAAAAATGTGAATGAAGAAATTAAAAAATCAATTTTAAACAAAATAGTTGCATTTTTATCATATATGTGATTTTTTACCAGAAAAAGAAGAATTCTCAACAAAAAATATAATAGTTAATAGTTCGATCAAAACGTCAAATTTTGAACAAAATAGTTGACTGAACCAATAAAAACTATTTCTTTACAAACCAGTTCTGTTTTTAATCATGGCAGATGAAATTTCTGCTGAAAGAAATTAAATGGTTGAGTTTTGAATGGTTGAATCTCTAATTTAAAAAATGAATGTTGAACAAAGTGTCAAACAGAAGAAAAGTCAATTGTCAATAAAATAGCTTAATTTTTAACTAAAAATATGAATTTTCAAATCAAATAATTAATTTACAACCAAAAATATTAATTTTGAACACATAAAATATCATAGTTGATATTTCAACCAAAAAAGATTTTATTTTTAAATTGAAAACAGTTGAATTCAATAAAAAAAAAGCATTTTAAAGAAAATAATTGAACACACAACGCTGTTTTTGTATAATATATATATATATATATACAAAATCAAACCGTTAAATTTCTGTCCAAAAACACCAATTTCCGATGAAAAAAGCTAAAATAAAAAAAGTAATTATGTTGGATTGAAAACCTTCCTCAACTTAGTGTTTAATGTTTAAAATAAGTGATTTTTAGTATGAAATTGCAGCAAAAGCCAAAATTCTACAAAACCGTGCATTTTTTTTTAGAATTTATTTTTTTTCATCTTCGCCATTTTTTTAAATAAACGATTTCTTGTGAAAATGTAAATATAACTTGAAATTATTCAAAAATTAAAAATATGCCGAAACTATAATATGTTTTTTTTTTCAAAATCTCAGTTTTTTGGTGTAAAATACTAACTTTACGCTCAATCTGAAATTATTCAAGCTGGTAAATTTAATTATTTTAAGCAGAAATCAAACACACCAAAAAAATCCAAAATTGTAAATATTTTTAAAAATCTGATACATTTTTATTAAATATACCAATAATTTCTGATAAAAATCTAGTTTTACAGAATTTCATAAAAAAAACATGCTCAGAAAACAAAAAAGGGTAAATTGTTACAATATTTTTTATTTTTAAAATTTAATAATTTTGTATTGGTGATACTCATTTCCTGTGTGGAAATTTTGATGTATAGTTTAAAATTGCTAATTTTAGATGAAAAAAGCACAATTGAACTTATTAAAAACTTGTTTAATATTAATAATAATATTTTCAATGATTTATTAGATAATTTGAAATCTTTAACTCAACTGCACAGGAAAATGAATATTTACTCTACTGCTGATTATCCTGTAATTTTTTTCTATATAGTGATTTTCTATCATGAATATCCTATAATTGATTAAATATTTTTCACAAAAAAATCTTAAAGTTCCGTCGTTTTGCATAAATTATTATCGCGGTTGTAATGCGAAATTCCGTAAACACGATAAGTAAGAGGTTATTAGTTTTATTTCAAAATTATCTATGTGATTATTAATTTATATTGATCTGAATTCATGGTTTTAATTTGTCTAAACTCGACATTCTAGTGGTTAGGCTTTCTTTTTGAAAAGCGGCTTTAATTATTTATTTATCGTATAGAGAGAAGTTCTTAAAATAGATTTTCCGTTGAGAATGTTAATTAACGTAATTGTCAGCAGCAAGTGTAAACTAACATTATTTGTGTACGTGCAATATGTGCATGTGAATTTCTTAATGGAAGTGTAGCCTCAAGATGTGAGAAATGTAAGAAGAACCTCTA
Organism: Druon quercuslanigerum; assembly: GCA_010014905.2. NCBI lineage: Eukaryota > Metazoa > Arthropoda > Insecta > Hymenoptera > Cynipidae > Druon > Druon quercuslanigerum. Next base: position 8,171 of record JAAAKG020040938.1, read on the forward strand.
TTTTTAAATCAAATAAGTGCAAAAAATTGTTTAATTTGTGGGAGGACGTCGCAACGCTTCGGGCATTGTACTTATAAAAATTTTAGCTTAAATTTCTTAGTAAGTAGAAATTTAATAATGGAGTTTTATATTTTTAGAAGGCCTAAAAAGTTGTCTAAAAATTAGGTATAACAAGCGTATCACTGTTGAAATAATTTTTATTGAAATATTAATTATGAAAAGCTGGAAATTTTTGTCTGGCAGCAATTTTGCGGGTTTCAATTGTTGAAGAAGTTTTTATATAGAAAGCTGAACTCAATAAAAATTGGAAAAAAGTGTGGCTTTTTTAAAATAAAGTTTTAATATTTTTTAGAGAAACCGGTATCAGAATCTAGAAATATTTCTCACATATCTTAATCAGGTCAAAATTTATAGAGGTTAAAGAAAAAATTCACCAAAATTTCACCAAAATTCAGGACAAATTTGTTACAGTCTGAAATATACTTAGAACTTTTATGCATTACAAAATATTTTAAAATATTTTATAGATGTTCGGTAATCTGTCACAGTACATTTTTTTTGATATCTTAAAAAGTATTAAAATTGCTAAATATCCTAAGTTACTCGAATTATTCCTCAAATTGATTCAAATTCTTACATACTCATTTTTGAAAAAATCATATATCTTTTGTTATGTTTTAAAATCTTTTTTAATTTAAGATTACCAAGAATATTAAGATTTTTCATTACATTAAAACATCTCAAAATCATTAAAACTCTTTCCTCTCCATCTCCCTCTTCCTTTCTCGCTCCACCCCTCTATCCCTCTCCCACTCTCTCTTTAGAGTGAAATCTCGTTCTCAGTTGAAAACTCAACTTAATTTTAAAAGTTCATTTGTTTTGGTTGAGAGAAGAGCTATTTTCTTATACATTTTTTTTTTGACAAAAAATTAATTTTTTTACTTAAAATTTAACTGTCCCAGTTAAAACTCTTTAATATTTTCACTTTAGGTAAAAAATCATCTCTTTGGTTGAACATTAACTTTTTAAATATTATTTCCAACATTTTTGATGGAAAAGCTTATATTTTTTAGTTGAAAATTTCTGGTTTTCAGTAAAAAAATAACCTTTTTGATAGGAAATTAATCATTTCGGTTAAATATTTAACTCTTCTAATTAAAAATCTATCATTTTATATCAAAATTAAATAATTGTGTAATTTCTAGTTGACAGTTTACCCTTTTTCGTTGAAAATACATGAAAATCTAACTATTACAGTTCAAGTTTTCTTCATTCATTTGCTTACATTTTTTGTGAAATATCAATTTAATAAACTGAAAATTTAACTATTCTATTATTTTTTTAAAACTGCTAAACATTGAAAAATTTGGTTGAAAATTGCTTTTTTTACTTGAAAATTCAACCATTTCATTAAAAATCATTTATCTTGTTGAAAACGTAATATTTTGGCTAGAAAAGTTAAACATTTCAAAAGATATAAATTGAATTTAATGTAGAAGACACGTTAATTATACCCTAATTGAAGAAATTAAGGAATATTTTTTATATTTACTCGTGAAACTGTATTAATATCTAAAATGCATTGTTTAATTTTTTTGTAATATTTGAATTTATTTATAATATGAGCAATTATTCGTGGGAAAAATTCAAATAACTGAAAAAAAAAACAGAATTGTCAGAACATTTTTTTTAGGATTTGAGTAGACATCCTGTTATAGAGCTTCTAAAATTTGTTTTCAAAATATGACTTTTTTACAGATAAAAAATTAAAACTCGTAAAAAGTTGCAAAACTAAAGCGTTTGAAAATATTATTCAAATTATGAAAAAAGATTGCAATTAAACTTTTTTTTCAAAATTTTGCAATTAAAAGATATGGAATCTTCTTAAGGAGGCTTATTCGTTTCTGCTCATTTTAGATTCAGAAGCCAGAGCTTTCTAAAAAATATGGTAAATTACTTTTAGATTTTCAGTTTTATTTAGAGGACAAAACTTTTTTTTATAACTTAAATAAATAAATAAGATATCTTCTGAAAAATAATTTTTTTTAAAAATCATAACTAACTTTCGAGTAACTTTATTTAAGTAATTAAATTTTCAATTAAAATGGCAAAAACAATGTTTTTTATATCTGCTTAATTTTGAGTGTAAAGAATATCTTTGGAATTTGAGAAATATTATTAAGAAATTATGAGTTTATCGACTTTGTACAAAAAATATTTTTCGTAGTTAAGCTAACATAAAAAATTTATAAGCATTTTTAAAAATTGTACTTTTATACGATTCACGATTTTATGTTATGTTTCTTGAACTGACAAAATTAAATTTAATATTTAAAAAAAAATAGGTGAAAACTTAGTTTCATTGATAATTAGTATACAAAATAATATCTAGATAACCTTACATTTCTCGCAAAATTGAAGTTTGCAGACTTTTATTTTTTAGCAAAAAAAAGTTAAACTTCCGTCCGATCCAGAACACCGGTTTGCCAACAAAAATAATGTCGAGACTTTAATCGAAAATGACACCATGCTATTCATTGTTCTAGTTTTACTAAAAAATGAATTCAAAACTGTACTCACGCTGGATGTAAGCTGTCAAAATTGAGACAAGATACCGCACAAATGTTACAACAACGAATACGAAGCACGAAATGATCACCTACTAACAAAAAATAGGTTATAACTCTTGAGGCGTATGCGCACTAGTCAATATTTGAAATGTCCAATGAGGTCCTCTTTTCAAAGAGCGGTCGGTGTTCAGTCCAAGTGTGGTTTCATATGCTACGCATGATGCAAGTACAAAGTGCAAGCAAAGATATCACGTGATAGAGCGACCATAGGCGTATGTCATTTGTAAGTAGCAAAGATGAAATTCATCTTATTTCTGCAAAAATTTATCTTCATGATTCAACAAGTACTATATATATGTTTGTAGAGCCGGCCTTTATCAACGACGTGTTTTTAATGACACATCATAGATACACAATTCCACATTCACCAGACGTGCACATGTTTTCAGCAACTACTTGCCGGATTAGATAAAACCATTATTGACAATGAAAGAATCCCACACGAGTATAAAAGTGTAGAGTACTTGAATTTATATATTAAAATTCTTGAAGTTATGCTTATTTTATTTAAGATAAAGGAAGGGGAAAATAATTCTTAGTACATAATAAAAGAGGGAATTCTATTAGCATGCTTACAATGATCCTTATATATACTTCAATAATATACATAATGATCTTAACTTGTTAATGTAATCCACCTTCTCAATAGTTCCGCGCTCAATATTACCATTATTCCTAATCCCAGCTCAGCCGCTACCCCCACTCCTGCGCTCTTCCCTACTCGCCCAAAGGTCGGATCCGACTTTCTCAATAATTTCTCGCGAATTTTATATGAATTTTAACTTTCTCTTCTGAATAAGACAATAATGCCAGCTCAGTACTAATGAAAAAGGTCTTCCAGGAAATGGCGCGCTTTTAAGAGCATGGCAGTTTTTGGGAAACTCCATTCCGAGAAAAGATATTCACATACCAGACCGATAGCGGCACTACTGAGAAGGTGGACTGTAAGGGCCACTATGGACCTACTAAAAAACACCACACTTTTCTTCTTGGCATAATTTTCCTCGGGACCACTTTGGCATTACTTCAGAGGGCGTTGTTTCTTTGCCTAATGAGGGGCCTGCTAGCTTCCGTCTTCGAGCGTAGGCTACTTCCGTGAATTGATCTATCTCTAATCCCTGAATCAAAAAAGGTTTTTCAATCCTATGGCTTACCTCCACTAAACCTTATACCTCTTGCAACATTAAATATTCTCAATTTCATATTTTAAAATGTTCCTGAGAACTGGGGTAATAAATAATATGTACAACAGATCACTGGATGATAATGAGAAATGGGCGGAAAACTGTAGACTATTTAGATACAATGCTTTTAATTTAAGTTTAAGACTCTAAATTGAATAAAAAATTTCATACAGAGCCGCATATATTTTTAAAATTAAATTTGAGAAACTGTAGGGGTTCAATAGATTTGGGCTTTAACGACTACAATACCGGTCGACAAACGCATACGAATCATTTCACTCGCGATTTAATGGACGTTTTTATTCCTCGCATACAAATATCTAAATATTTATACAGACTTGACTAGGATTTCGATCTGAAATATACGCAAAAATCAACTCCATAAAGAAAGGAATAATGAAACAGCCGCGACCTGACCTGTTTTCCACAGTATCACCACAGCTTACAAGTGTACGAGGATATGTTTCACCTGAGATATCGCCATCAGATCATAGGAATATATGTTTTTCGCTGCCAGTGACCGACTGGGATATGTATAGGGAAGATCTCAGAGAGGCCTTGGCAAGTATACTCGAAACGATGAAATCAATTAATCAGTTGGAGTTTGCTGTGGATATAGTAGATAATTCAATGAGTAAATCGTATAAGGATAACTGTCCTCTTTAAATTAGGAAACCAGAAAAGGATTCCCTTTGGTAGAATAATAAGCTAAAAGATTATCATGGAGAGGGCATTGTCAGGGCATTCAAAATGTAACTGATATGGCTAGACTGCAGAGAATCTTAAAGAAAAACCCAGCATGTCAATTAAACGTATTAACACTGCCGACAGGAGGCATGGCAGAATTGGCTAGCGAAATCTTAGAACACCTAGAAAACCACTTCCCTGGTTCCAGATCTGGGTATCGATCGAAGGAAGAAGCTGTTAGGCTGAATTCCACAGACGGCCCAGATCAGAGGGCCACTGGGAATGATTGGAGAATCGCGAGCCGGATTGTCACACAATCAAAAATAAGATTGATTGTTTGTCGTTTCGACCCATACAAGGCCGCTGGAGAAGATGGTATTTTTCCAGTGTTGATCTAAGAGGGTTTTGATGTACTACTACTATGAGGCTAAGTCATTCAGACCGAGTAGTCTAACTTCTTTTATGTTGAAAACATTAGAAAAGTTAGTAGATTTTCATTTGAAGGAGGAAATCTTACCTGACATTCCTCTTCATCCTAATCAATTTGCCCCGCAGAAAGGTAAATCCACTATTGATGCACTTCATCCATTTACCTCCCACGTACAAAAAGCAGGGCGAGAAGGGGATGTAGCGATAGCAGAGTTTTTAGACGTAGAAGGTCCCTTCAGTAACACCCCAATGAATTCTATATGCAATTTTTTGGAAGAACATGGCATAGGTGGCTGCGTTCTATGCTATGTGACAAGTTTGTCCAATCTTCGCTTTACGAGAGCAGCATGAGAGCGAAGATTAAAAAGGGTTGTCCACAGAGAGGAGTATTGTCATCCACCCTGTGGGTACTTGTCATCGACGATTTGATAAAAAGGTTAAATTAAGGTTAAAAAAAGGTTTAAATTAAAGGTTATTTTGATAACAAGAAGACATGAAGGGCTTTTTGTCGAGCTCATGAAAAATGCTCTCAACATTGTTGACGGGTGGTGCAATGACCATGGCTTATCTGTAATCCAGGGAAAACTGAACTTTTGGGTTTTACAAGACGCAGAAATTCGCCTGATCTCGTAAATCCTAAGTTCTATAGCAAGAAAGTTGAATTTTACACATCAGCTAAGTATTTAGGTGTCATTTTCGATCCGAAATTAACCTGGAAACTACATGTTGAAGCGATAGTTAAAAAGACCAGGGCATCCTTCTGAGCTTGCAGAGGTACATTTGGAAAAACTTGTGGACTAAAGCCAAAAGTAGTATACTAGGTATATACAGTAATCATTAAACCAATTATAACTTGTGCATCATTGATCAGGGTGCCAAGAACCAATCTGGTAAGTTCCAGGAACCAGCTGGAGAGCTTGCAAATGGTATTTTGATTGGCATTTGCTGGATCGATGAGAACTACTCCAACGGCAGCGTTGGAGATTATTTTAGGTATACCATCGCTGCACCTTCTCATTGGGCAGAGAGCTGCAGCGGAGGCTTATATACTCTCAATTAAAGAGTGGCATAGCAAGTTAGAATACTCAGTAAAGAACGTGCTAACAGGTGATGAAATCCTATGCATGCACTCGGATTACATGCTGAAAGAATACTCATTCATGTAAGCCATTCAAAGTGGTATTTCCAAAAACGGAAGATTGGCATGATGGGCAAAGAAGAAAAAACTTATTCACTAAGACAGGACTCGTTTGGTACACAGACGGTTCAAGAGATCTCTTAGGATCCAAAATTGGAATATATGGCATGAAACCCAGTACTGAGATAACAATCGCACTAAGTAAATTCACTACTGTATTCCAAGCCGAAACCGTAGCAATCAAGGCTTGTCTTGAGGAAATTTGCAAGCGGGGTTATGTACATCACCACGTTTTCATATGATCTGACAGTCAGGCTGCGTTGAGAGCCCTCCAATCAGAGGAATTTACATTTAGACTAGCCTGGAGCTGCCTTCAAGAGCTTCTTGAAGTATCTTGTAAAAACTGGGTTAAATTGATCTGGGTTCCCTGACATGGAAACATTGAGAGCAACGAAAGAGCTGCTCTGCTTACAAGAAATGGGACTAAGAAGATCCTCAATGGACCTGAACCATACTGTGGGATCTCGTATGGTTCGGTCAGGCATGCCATCGAAAGGTGGCACCTGGTGGAGCATGCAGAGTATTGGAGGATGGCTCAGGGCATGGTACACATGAAAAAGTTTACCAAAGAACCATGTTCAGGAAAATCTAAGAAACTCCTGAACACGGAAAGAAAGCAGATAAAGGTAGTGGTCGAAATGCCACTTAATGAAGCACCTTTGTAATATGAGGGTTGGCAGCAACCCTTGATGTCGAAAATGTGGCTTCCGGGAGACATCACATCACATCTTATGTGATTGTGATGTGCTAGTGGGCCTCAGAGTGAAGAATTTTAAAAATTACTTCTGCAAACCAGAGGATTTTGAAGATATCTCCTATTCAGCGATATGCGCATATATAGAGAAAAGGGGCCTCCTTAGAGAGGCTTACATTTTAAAAGGTAAAGGACCATAGGTAACACTAGCTAACCTCAGTGCTATGGGCGTAAATAACCCTACCTCAGGATGATAAAAAATTGAAATATATGTGTGAAGGGTCTAACATTTTTTAATAATTTGTTAATACTTATAAACAAAGATGCAAAAAAGCCTTTTTTGTTAAAAAAATTCATTATTGCCAAAACTTTCCACCATATCCTTATAAAAATGGGTACATAAGGATTTTTGGGGTCGCTGACTACGAATATGGACTCTGATTTAAAAAATTCAAAATTTCGGATCCAATATGGCTGCCGCAATTGGGAATATTTTTGTATTTTATCTGAAAATTGGTATACAGGGGTTTTTGGGGTCAGTGATCACGAATATTAACTCAGATTTTAGACATTCCAAATGGCGGATCCAAGATATCGCCCGAAACATGGAATATTTTTGGATTTTTTTCTGAAAATTGGTATACAGAGGTTTTTGGGGTCGCTGATCACGAATCTAAAATCAGACTTTGAAAATCCAAAATGACGGATCCAATGTGGCGGCCAAAATAAAAAAGTTTTCTGAATTTAAAAAAAAATTAGTGTACAAGGATTTTTGGAGTCACTGATAATGAATCTGAATTTAGATTTAGAAAATTCATAAAATTGCTACTAATATGGCGACCTTTAACCTCAAATAACTAATTTCATAGTTGCATATAACAGTTGCAGTTGATTCCATTTCAATTTTTTTAATTACTTTTTATCTTTTATAATTTTTTTCTTTTTTCTTTTATAATTTTTGAAGAAGAATACATGCAGCTGTATTCTACAAAAAAATATAGACTGAAAGACTTATTGAACGGTATCTCTTAGACTTTATGGAAAAGAAGATTGGACTTTTCAAAACAAGCAGTTTCTGATTTTTCCACGTAATGAGAAAATTTTCGTAAAAAATTTCTAGACTATTTAGCCATGTTTTAGGTGAATAGGTGTAAATTTTTTCAAACCTCAATATTCTTAATATTTGTCATTTTGAATATAGATTCAAGATCAGCGATCCCCTGCCTATGACAACTTTCAAAACACAAATGAGAAATATTTTTAATTGTGGTCGGTCATTTTGAATCCTAAAAATCTAAGTTCAGATTCGTGATCAGAGATACCAAAAACCCCCGTACATCAATTTTCAGAAAAAATAAAAAAATATGCCAAATGTTAGCCGCCATATTGGATCCGCCATTTTGAATGTTAAAAATCTGAGTTCAGATTCATAATCAGCGACCCCAAAAACCCCTATGTACCAATTTTCACATGAACTCGTTTCACTGAAAAATGTATGCCGGAAAGGATTAAACATAATATTAAATGTGAAATAGTAAATTCTGCTATAAGCTTTATGTTATTGTTTATACAATTAATTATCGTTTCTTATATTTTTTTGCAAATAATTGTTTGAACGAATTATTTTTGTTTAAAAATTGAAAAATGGTAGATATATTCTTTTTATACACTATACAGACAAAAAAATAATTGTGTTTTTTCTATTTTATTTCATTTTTTTATTTCTCGAAAAATAACTTCTTCAACAAATGAAAATTGTTTAAACAAATTGAAATTTGTTAAACATAAGAAAAAATGTATTTAAATTTGTAATAACTTAACAAAAAGTAGCAAAGGATACCAATTTGAAAAAAGTGGACATCTCTGGTTTAATTTCTAGAAATTTTCAATACAAACAATAAATAATTGTTTAAATAATTTACATTTGTTTAAACAATTAAAAATGCTTGATTGAATCGTGGTAAATATTTAAATTGTCCATTAGTAATTATTTGTATGAAAAAGACGACGGAAATTGCTAAAAAGTAACAATTATACGTAAAAGTGTAGTTTTTTTATTTTTGGGTCATATTGGGGACGCTGCAGGGGGGTGAGGGTGGGTTGGAAGTAAAATCTATGAGTATGGGTTTACTTGGTAGACCTGAAAAGTTTGGCAAGTTCTGATTTTAAAGTGCCTGGTGGCACGTATTAATGTTCGAGTTTTGAAAAAAAATTACTAATTTTACTAGAGTGAAAAAAATGCAATGCATTTTTGGACCACCCTAATGCACGTTGATGTACATGGAAAAAGTGCAAACCTGGCGCATTCCCAGAATTCTGCTCCGAACAAGAAAATTGATGCTGTCCCTGGTATCAATAAGCGGCGCTTGCTCTGTTTTGAATCTCGAACGTTAGCTATGAGATGGTGATGTGATGATATAATGATGGTGTGATGATAATTTAACGATACTTCAATGACTGGGATCGAGAAATACGACCTGTTATGGGGCGGAGCGTCGAAAAATGTTGTGGAATATTAAAAGATTTTAAAGATTTTACGCCAGTCCAAGGGATTGCACACAAATAACTTAAAGGATTTAGTATTATTTTAAAGATTTCAAGGGCTGTTAAAAAATAAAGCAACTTTTATGAGATTGTAAATAATTCCCTAAAATTTATAAGGACTTTTGAAGATTTCAATGCATCTGAAAGGTTTAAGGATATTTTGAACGACTTCAAGGAACACCAGAAAATTTTAAAGTTTTCAAAGGACTTTTATGCAAGTATTATAGGTGATTCTTAGGGGATTTCAAAACAGAATTTTCAATGTTTATAAATATTTCAAGGCCGATCCTTAGAGTTTATGCATTTCCAAAAAGTTCAAGAAAGTTTAAAAAAATTTAAAAAACTTGAAGAAATTTCCAAGGGTTTTAATAATTTTAATGAATCAAAGAACAATTTCCGTGGTTAAAAAAAATGTGCTAGAATTTCGAAAGATTTGCAAGGATTTTTTTAAAGCTTATAAAGTTTCAGTGTATTTCTAAAGATTACGAGGGATTCTTAATGAATTTTGATAGATTTAAAAAGATTTCACAGGATTTGAATAATTTTATGGGATTTATTTTAACTACTTTGTCTCAATGTGTTTTAAATAATTTATTTACAAAACCTTAATGATTTAGAGAAATTAAAAAAAAACTGTATGCGCTTTTAAGAAATTTCCTACAGTTTACTAAAATTGATAATGCATTTATTGGATTTTAATGTTTTTAAGGCATTTTAAAAGCGTTCAAGCTATATCAATAAATTTTCTAGAATTTTAGGAAACATCAATTTACATCGAATTTCCCTGGATTGAAAAGATTTGAACTACTTTCATAATATTTCGAGAAATTGGGAGCATTCGAGGAATTCACGTTATTTAGAAAGTTAAAGGAATTCAGAGCAATAATGGCATTCAGTGAATTAAAGGAACTCACAGGATTCAAGGAATTTCGCGAATTCAAGAAATTCCGAGATTCGAGAGATTTCGAGAATCGAAAGGAATGTCGGGGATTCGAGGAATTCGAAGAATTCTAGGAATTCAGAGAATTCTCGAAATTCGGAGAGTTCCAGGTATTCCAGAAAGGTAAGGAATCCAGAGAATTTCAAAAAGTCAAGGAAACCAGAGCATTCTAGGAATAAAAGGAATTCAGGGAGTTCTAGGTGTTTCAAAAATTCTCGGAATTCAGAGAGTTCTAGGAATTTCAGAAAGTCAGACACTTCTAGGTATTCCAGAAAGTCAATGAATCCAGAGAATTCTAGGAATTCGAGAAAGTCAAGGAATCTAGAGAATTCTAGGAATTCGAGAAAGTCAAGGAATCCAGAGAACTCTAGGAATTAAAGGAATTCAGGGAATTCAGATAATTCAAGGAATGCAGAGAGTTCTAGGAGTTTCGTGAATTCAGAGAGATTCAACTTTAATATAGCGCATTTTCTTCGTTTTTTAGTGTAGAAAACAATGGTAATAATAATATTACGTTAATTTTTCA
>JAAAKG020040949.1:0-19002 GCA_010014905.2 Druon quercuslanigerum
GAATAAAATTAGGCATTACAATTCATGGGGCAAGTGGGCGGCATTTCTAGACAAGTGGTAGATAAAAGTACCCTTTGGATTACAATAGTAACTTAAGAAGCAAGCCAACTCTCCTGACTAGAAGTACTTTTTCTACCACTTGTCTTGATGTGTCGCCCAGTTGTCCCATGAAGTTCAACGCGTATTTTAACAAATAATTTGATCCAGAATCGTTAATAAGTCTGTTTTATAGGGTCCCAAAAAAAACCTATGAGTTAAAAATTGGGTTTTGCGAGTCAATGACGTTACTTATCATTTTTTTTAAATATAAGTTGTTTCTAATGCATTAAGTACTATTTTATACTAATAATTAGATGTTTACATGAATTGTTTAAGCAATTTATTATTGTTTCTACCAACTTTATCTTAAAATAGGGTTAGAAAGTCGCGTTTTTTTTAGATTTTTTCATTGTTTAGACTTTCCTAGCCCCGAGCAGAAACCCCTATATTTTGGGTCGGGTATCGGTTCTGCTGTCCGTCGTACTTTTTTCCAGGAGGGTGGGGGGAATATTGGGGGAACAGAGATTTGTAGCAAATTTGATTTTTTTGAATTTTTTTGTAGAAATTATTAATGTATGTTTTTGGCTTTAGGGTCAGGTTAATTGAAAACAATTAAGTTGTTTCAAACTTTCGTTTTTTTTTGTAACAAAATTTTTTGTGGGCGCCTACTTTGACTATTTTTTCAATTAGATCGAGGCAATAATCAATTAATTTAACAGATAGACTGGTTTAAACAATTTATTGTTAATTATAATAATATTCTCTTAGAAAAATCCTAGAAAGTTAAAGTTTTTTTCTCCAAAATTTTCCACTTTTAGTCCACTTTTTAATTAAAGTGAGGTAATAATTCTCGAGAACAAAATATGCTGTTTTTACATGAAATTAGGCGATACGTATTTTTCCAATTTGTAAAAAAAAAAAAAAAAATGTCCACGAAATTATGCGTTATTTAATTTTGTGTTTGTTTTTCAAAAATATCCCCAAATTATTTCTTTAAACCTTTAAAAATCTTGATCCAATTAAGACATTTATCGTTGTCTGTTATGATTTTTAAAGCGTTTTGAAAAGTTTAAAAAAATTCAAAAGTAATATTTTTTTTTAAATTCTCCCGGTATAAAGCTGATTTAATTTCTTTCTTCTATAAGCAGAAACTTTTCAACAATTTCGGAAATACTAAAAAAGGTGGGATTTTCCAGAAAATATTTTTTTTACGTTTTAAAAATTTGCAGAACAAAATAAGCAAGATTTTCTGAAAACCCTCGCCTTTTTTATTTTTATGGATATTTTTTTTTTACAATTTCTCATCAATTTATTTAAACATTTTTTATATCTGTCGTTGTCTGCGAAAAAAATTAGAAAATTCTATTTTATAAAAAAAAATCTCCCGGTCATAACAAAAATCGGCAAAAAATATTATTGTGAATTTTTTGAGAAAATCGACTTTTAATATTTTCAGAACAAATACCCTTATTTTGTTAATTTTAAACCTTTTTTCAAATTTTTTTCAGAAGATTTCAAAAGAAATAATAAATAAATGAAATTATTTTGATTATTATTATTAATTTATAGATAAAATTAACTCTATGCACAACTTTCTTGCAATTGTCTAACAAAGCATACTTATAAACAATAATAAATTGTGTAAAAAATTATGTTTGTTAACTTGCATTAATTATTATCCCACTAAGTAAAAAATTGATTAAAGTTGGAAAATTTCAGAACAAAAGTAACTATCAACCAATACTTTAAGAGAAGGTAGTTATAAATAATAATAATTTGTTAATACAATAATGTTTGTTAAATTTAATTAATTTTTACTTCGTTTTGTGAGGAAAGTATACAAAAATTTAAATACTTCAGAAGAAAAACCCTGACTTTCTAACATTATTCCAACGGAATATTATTATAAATAATAATACATTGTTTAAACAATTATCTTAAATAATTTAAATTAATTATTACCTCCCTCTAAGTTTAAAGTTGACAAAAAATGGCAAATTGTACTACCAACTGCAACTTGTTAGCATTATTCTAAGAGAATATTAATATAAATAATAATAATCATTTGTTTAAATAATTATTCATGTAAAATTAGATTTATTATTTCAACAGTTTTTAAAATAATTAGTTGAATTGATATCTTTTTTAATTATTATTTTGTATTTTGATGATTTTATTTTTAATCCTATATTTTTAATTTAAAGAATTTTAAAGTGCGGTCTTCAAGACTTAAACAATTAAAAATTAAAAGCGTTTAAAGTTTAAAATTTTTGATAAAAAACAGTATTATTTTATCAACTGTAAACATAAATAAATGAATGAATAATTTTTAAATTGAATCTGTACTTTAATTATTAAAAACTGAACAATAATTTATTTGACAAAACGATTCTAAATTCGTTCAAAGTTCATAAATTTTCAGATTGTCACTATTTCAATTCAGTCAAAATTATTCACTTAACCAATTTAATTTAAAATTTTTGAATTAAAAAAAAGAGTAATTATTTAATATTTAGTAATATTTTACTGTTAATTCAATACGATTAAATTAAGGCCTAATATTTAAAAGTAAACAAAATGAATTTTAATTTTTTATATAGATAGTTTTGAATTGTTAAAATTTCGAAAAGCTTTTAAACTTTTTAGCGTTAAAATTTTTTTGTTCTTTTTAAAAAAATGTAATTTTTAGCCGAAATTATTGAATTTTTTTGTTGAAATAATAATTGAAAACTTATTAATTGTAGAAAAAATTTGAGTAAGTTCTTCAGAACCTCTAAACATATTTTAAAATGAATAGAATTTTTCCTACAATTTTTAGAAAATCCCGCAAATTTTTGAAAGAATCCCTAAAATCTTCCAGGGTCTTTTTTGAAAATTTTGGAAATCTCTTAAAATCAGTTTTCAAAATAAAATAACATTTTCAATTTTCCAAGGAATATTAAGAAAATATTTTTATTCTTTGAAGCCTTTCACAATTCTTAAAAAGTTTAAAAAATTTTTGTTTGAAATTTGCAAAAATCTACATTTTGTTTTAAATTAAGTTGTGTGCACAGAAATCTCGGTACGAATAGTCGAATTTTTTCGGTACACACTTGGTTAAATTATTTGATATAATTTCAAGTTCTAAATTATTTTTAAATCTTTTTAAAACTTTTTAATATCCCTTAAAAAAACTTTTTTCCCTGCAATAATAAGTGTTCAATTTTTATTTATAAATCCAAATTTGAAGAAAATTTTTTTAAATTTGCAGGATTTTCTAGAAGTTTTAGGACAAATTTAATTAATTTAAAAAGTTATTTAGACAATTTTTAAGTTTTTTAAGGAAGCTTAAATTATTTAAACTGAAAATAATTTAACTTCTAATTTAAGAAGTTTTAAGCTGAAAAAAATTTTAATTAAAACTTTTGAAATGTTTTTCGCCTAAAATAACTTAATAATATAATTACAGTATATAATATATATAATTATAATAATATAATTACTCAGTGTAAATTACTGAGCATTTGAATACAAAACCTTTGAATTGAAAAACATTTAAACTTCAATTTTAAAATCCAAGACTTCCACTTTGAATGCTTTAATTTGTTTATTTTTTATTACTTTAAATGGAAAAGTTTTTAAAATAGAGTTCGATTTTTAAAATTTTATTGGCCCACATTTTAAGAGCATGGTGCGGTCTGAGATGCCGCACGTCCACTTGTACATACCAGTTTGCCACTTTTTGCTCAAAAAAGGGTTGTTTGTGGAAGATACTTTGCGTTTAGGATACCTTGAAAGAAATTGCAAAAATAAATGTAAAATTGTGACATATCGTGGTCGTGCGGTCTCATGGACCGCATGAGTTTTCAATTGCTATTACTTACCAATTACACAAAAACTGACACTAGTTAGAACGGCAGCTACAGATCAGAGTCACGGTGCGGTCTCAGAGACCGCACGGACACTTTTAAGGTTAAAACAAGGAATTAAGAATACAGCAGATAAACTTTCGGACGCTTATTTTTCTATTTGCTTCTTTCAAATATGTATCAGATTTTGATAAGATTTATTGTCTTGTAGTAGAAAATTATCTTAAAACTTGACTTGTTTTTCTTTTCTACCTCTTGCAGATCAGTGACATAAATACAAACCTTGTGATACTAATGTTGAAGTACGATAAGCTAGATAAGAATTATAATTTTCTCCAACGATCATACGATAAGTTCCAATTGAGCATGAAGACGAGAAACTTGAAGAAATTATCGAAAAAGGAGTTCAGTTCTCAAACAGTGCAGGTCGCTGAAAATCGTCCCGAGGATGATGTCGTCGAGGGCGTAAATCGGAAATCGGAAAATATTGAGCGAATTTTAAGCTCTACCGATTATTTTGAAAATGAAACGGTGAATCCTGATGATAAGGAGGAACGCATTTCCCAAAGTTTTAAGAACGAAAGTCAGAAGTTTAAACGCAGAAAAGAGATTTCGCGAAGTCGAAGGTCCATCGTGATGTTTGAAAAAAGAAATTTAACAGATGTGGCTGATTCGTCGTGGCTTGAGAGCAACGAGAATGACGAGAATGACGAGAATCAGGATGATGATGATGATGACTGGGAGAGCAGCGAGTTTAGAGCAGCCAGAGCGAGAAGAGATGATGGCAGAGGTAAAAAGGAGAAAAAGAAAAAAAACAAAAGGAGGCCCAAACGCAGTCGCAGGCGATTGGGTATACATTTGTCGTGTTTTATTCTGCATATTTATCCACTCTCTACTCAAATCTTCAACAGATTATTCGAAATTCGCAGTTCTGTTTACAAAAACGAATTTTCGAGAAATTCGTCGAGATGGGGGACAACAGCCCAGAGTGAATAATGCCGCCTACAGTGGATAATTTATTAAAAGCACTGTAATATGCCTCTATTAATTTAATTAATTAAATTAAATTGTTACATTTTTATTTTTAATTAATTATTATCTACTGTAGGTTGCATTATCCACTGTGGGGGGTCCCCCCTAAAGAATTGAGGGAATAAAAATATGGAAATAATAAATAATACTAAAGATAAAATTCAATTTTTTTAAATCAAGTATTCCATTTTCAAGAAAACGGATGAACTTTTTAACTAAATAGTTGAATTATCAAATAAAAAGAATCAATTTTCATCACAAATTAAATAGTTGAATTTCCAGTTTGTGAGAAAATTAATTTTCAACTAAAAAGATGAATTGTTACATTTTTAGTTGAAGAAATTAATTTTCAACCACTAAATACGATTTTTAAACAAAATATGTGAATTTTTCATTTAATACTGGAATTTTCAACCAAAAAACATAAGTTTTAAGGAAAAATGAAGTAGTTACATTTTTAGGTAAAAAAAAATAATTTTAAAACAAAGCAACCAATTTTTAACTAAAATTATGAATATTCGACGAAAAAATGAATATAATTTTCAACTAAAAAAGAGTCAAAAAATAAATTGTACGACGAAAAATAAAATAGTTCAATTTTTAGTTGAAAAAATTAATTTTTAACCAAAAAATACGAATTGTAAACAAAGTATATTAATTTTCAGTAGAATACTTGATTTTTAAACTAAAAAACATACATTTTAAACAAAAAATGAATGATTTAAGTTTTTAGGTAAAAAAAACATAATTTTTAATAAAAATGTTCAATTTTCAACCATAGAAATCAAAGTGGAACTAAAATAATAAATATTCAACTAAAAAAGGAATATGGTTTTTAACCAAATAGTTGAATTTTCAACTAAAAAAAAAATGGTTCAACCAAAAATGAAATAGCTACATTTTTAATTGCATAAATTAATTTTCAACCTACATAAAAACCTTCAACATATAAACATAAATTATAAGAAAAAATAAAATAGTTATGTTTTAGGGTGAAAAAAAAAATTATTTTCGGCAAATATATTCAATTTTGAACTAAAGAAATCAACTCTTAATTAAAATAATGAAGATTCAATTAAAAAATAATAATTTTGAACAAAATAGTGGAAATTTCAACCCAAAAGGATCAATTTTCACAACAAATGGAAGAATTAAATTTCCAGTTTAAAAAAATTAGTTTTCAACTAAAAAAATAAATGTGTTCGAAAAAAATGAAATAGTTCAATATTTAGTTGCAAAAAATTATTTTTAACCATAAAATAAGAATTTAAAAAAAATAGATTAATTTTCAGTAAAATACTTGTATTTTAAACTAAAAAACATAACTTTTCAACAACAAATGGATCATTTAAGTTTTAAGATGAAAAAATATATATAATTTTCAATAAAAATGTTCAATTTTCAACCAAAGAAATCAAAGTGGAACTAAAATAATAAATATTCAACAAAAAAAGGAATATAGTCTTTAACCAAATAATTGGATTTTAAACTAAAAAAAAATGATTCAACCAAAAATGAAATAATTACATTTTTTGGTATGAATTAATTTCCAACCAAAAATATGAATTTTTAAGAAAATATATAAATTTTGAACTGAATAGTTGAATTTTTAACTAAAAACGTAAATTTTAAGAAAAAATGAAATATTTACGTTTTTAGGTGAAAAAAATTAATTTTCGAAAAAATTGTTCAATTTTTAACTAAAAAAATCAATTTTTAATTAAAATAATAAAGATTCAACGAAAAAAATAATAAAATTTAACAAAATAGTGTAATTTTTAACCAAAAAGAATCAATCTTCACAACAAATGGAATAATTAAATTACTAGTTTAAAAAAATTAGTTTTCACAACAAAAAAATAAAAGTGTTCGACCAAAAATGAAATAGTTAATTTTGTAGCTGTAAAAATTAATTTTTAATCAAAAAATACGAATTTGAAACAAAATATATTAATTTTCAGTGGAATACTTGAGCTTCAAACTAAAAAACATAAATTTTAAACAAAAAATAGATCGTTTTACGTTTTTAGGTGAAAAAAAATAATTTTCAGTAAAACTGTTCAATTTTCAACCAAAGAAATGAAAGTGAAACTAAAATAATTAATATTCAACGAAGAAAAGAATATAGTTTTTAACCAAATAGTTGAATTTTCAACTAAAGAAAAATGACCAAAAATGAAATAATTACATTTTTAGTTGTAAAAATGAATTTTCCACCAAAAAATATGAATTTTAACGAAAACACATGAACGTTTTTAGATGAAAAAAATTAATTTTCGACTAAATTGTTCAATTTTTAACTAAAGACATAAATTTTTAATTAAAATAATGAAGATTCAATGAAAAAAATAATTATTTTTAACAAAAGTCTTAATTTTCAAAAAAATGGAATGATTAAATTTCTAGTTAAAAAAAATTAGTTTTCAACTAAAAAAATAAAATTTTTCGAAAAAAAATGAATTAGTTAAATATTCAGTTGCAAAAACTTATTTTTAACCAAAAATAACAATTTTAAATAAAATATATTAATTTTTAGTGGAATACTTGAACTTTAAACTATAAAACATAAATTTTAAACAAAAAAGGTAATTTTTAACCAAATATGTAGTTCAATTTTCAATCAAATAAATGAATTTTCCACCAAGAAGTTGAATTTCCCTGGGAAAAAGGTAAATTTTTAACAAAATAGGTATATTTGAAATAGAACAGATGAATTTTTAACTAAAATGGCGAATCTTCAACAGAAACTGAATTTTTAAAAGAATAAATTCGTTATAAACCAGAAAAGACAAGTTTTTAGCAAAATAGTTACAGTATTAATCAAAGAAATAAATTTTCAACGAAAAAATATCAATTTTAAACAAAAAATTGAATAGCTAAATCTTCAGTTCAAAAATTTATTTTTAACTGAAAAGAATTAATTTTCAGTAAAATAGTTGAATTGTCAAGGAAATAAATAAATTTTTAACTAAATTAATGAATATTCGACCAAAAAAATAAACGAATAGTTGAACGTTTAACCAAAAAGATGAATTTTTAATAAAGAAAGATTAATTACTAAAAGAAAAGCGAAATCTAAACACTAATCAATTATTTTTCAACCAAAAACGACGAGATTTCAATAAAATATGTGCATAAATTTTTAACTAAAAAAAAATGTACCTAAAAATTGTATAGTTAATTTTTCAGCTTAAAAAATTAGTCAAGAAAGAAACAAAATTGAACAAAAATATTGAATTTTTTAAAACAGACGAATTTGTTTCAAAAAGTTTAATTCTTTGACCTGAAATTATAAATTTTTAATAAAGAAAAGTTCATTTTCAGCCAGATAGTTAAATTTTTAATCAAACAGATGAATTTTCTGCCAAAAAGACAATTTTTCAACAAAATAATAACATTTTTGGCCAATGTACCTTCAAGTTCCAACAGAAAAAATTGCATTTTTTAACAAATCTACATCAAAAGAATTTAATTCAACGAAAAAAGAGAAAAATTTCAAGAAAAGAGTCATTTTTTTATTTGAACATTTTATTATTTGTTTCAATATTAAGTTATTTGTTGATTTCATAAAAAAATTATAATATTTTCAACCAAATAATATTAACTACAAGAGATGAATTATCAAGGATGAATAAATATCAATTTTATTATATATAAACATTAAAATTTTTTAGGCCCTGAAGAAATGATAAAATTGTAAAATTAATTTAAAAAAAATGACAAAATCTAGTCTAAAAAGACGATAAATTTTGTTTGATATTCTCTTATGATAATAAAGATTCCTTGAAAAGTGTGAACTGTTAAAACTAGTAAATTAATGCGTCTATTTCTGAAAAAGGTTTCTTTTGATCTCTCTAGTATCTTAAGAGGAAAGAATCCGCCCTGCAATCGGGAGTTCTGCGGTTTGATTCCCAGCGGATGGAAGGTTTTTTTTCAGAAAAAAATTTAATTTTAAAATCAAATCTTAAATTTTCTTTCCGAAAACTAATTGCATCAAGTTACATAATTTATGTATGATCCCGGAAGAGAAATTTTGAACTGCGTAGTTTGAATAATCACTTTAGAATAAATTAATCCTCTTCGCAGAGTAAAAAAATAAAATTTAAAATTTTTCAGGACCTTTAATAGCAACTTTTGTTGGGGCTCAACCCGAGCAACACGTGACTGACTCAGGTAGTTAGTATATGTCGTCAGTTCTTACACTATTTGCAGTAAGCGCAAAACTTTTTTTAACAAAAACACTACATATCTTAATGCAGTTTACATCGGACCCTGGGTGAAAAGTTCCAGAAACGAATCGCGCTACAATTTCAATAAGTTTCATCTAGTCGAGGATAAGAAGTCAATAGAAGTTACCACTAATGGCCTGTACATGATCTCAACACAGGTAATTCACATTTTTTCAACTAAACTCATCCAATTCCTGGTTATTTTCCGCGAAATAGGAATAAAATGCGTTTTTGGTAGTATAGCTGGAAGAACTACAGTCGGTATAACAGATTCCTGACATTTTCCTGCATTACCATTAGTTGGTAAATGACCGGAATCTGTTTTATCGACTGTTGTTCTTCAGAAACCGCCCAGCTATACTACTAGTTTTCCTTTTTTTTACATTACAGTCCTGATTTTTTATAAACACGTCTTTGGGTAATTGTTCTTGGTGGATATTTCAATTGCAGGCCTCACATTTACTTTAGAGTCAAAAATAGTTTAAATAGTGACAGAAGTTTTGAAAAATATTGGGAAAATAGTATCATAAAATGTTTTGAGGATTAAAAATGAATTTTAATGTTTATTACAGATGTTATTATTTAGTCTATTAAAATTCCGATTTATTTATCATAGGTTTAACTTTTTTGTATTTTTCCATTTTAATGCGATTTGAATTAATAGAGCCCGATAAGAAAATTAAAACTATTTTGGGTGGATTAATTATTTTTGGTGAAAAAGGGTACTATGAAATCATTGGTTAATAATTCTTTTTTTTTATTTGAAAAAATTTATTATCTGATTCCATATTGAATTGTTTCCTTGAAAATTCCAAAATTTTGTTAATAATTTATATTTCTTAGTTGAAAATTCGTTTTTTAAGCTTGAAATTTCATCAATTTGATTGAAATGTCTATTTCCTTGACTAAACCATATTTTTAAATTCAAAATTCAACTTTTTTGTTGATAATTCTTCGTTTTAGTTTGAAAATTCATCTCTTTCGGTAGAAATTTGATCTTTTTCAGTTAAAAATGTAACAATTTGGTAGGAAATTGAAATAATTAGTTAAAAAGACATATATTATGTTGAAAATTGTATTTTTTTTGGTAAAAATAAAAATGTTTGGTTGAAAGAATCATAATTTTTGGGTTGAAAATTAAACTGTTTTGTGGAAAATTTATCTTTTTGGCTTAAAAATTCGCATATTTAGTAAAAAATTAAACGGCTTTGAAAAAATGCTTTTTTATTATTAAAAATTAATTTTTTTTAAATTAAATTTGAATTAACATACATAGATTTTTTAAACTTTTTGGTGGAATTTTTATATAATTGGTTAAAAATTCGTCTTTTCTGTTAGGAAATTGATCTTTTTCGTAGAAAATTAATATTCTTGGTAGAAAATTAAACTATTTGTTTAAAAATGAATTTATTTTGTTTAAAATTCGTTTTTTTGTATAAAGTTAATCTTCTTGGTAAAAAATTCAAGTAATTGTTTAAAATTTTATTTATTTTGTTAAAAATTCGTTTTTTTTTGTATAAAATTAATCTTCTTGTTAGAAAAGTCAACTATTTGTTTAAAATTTTATTTATTGTGTTGAAAATTGGATTTTTTTTGTTCGTTAAAAATGCAAATATATAGTTGAAAGAATCATATATAAAGAATTTATCATCTTGGTAGAAAATTCAACTATTTGTTTAAAAATGTATATTTTTGGTTAAAAATTGTTTTTTATTGTTAAAAATGCAATTAGTTGGGTGAAAGAATCATAATTTTAGTTAGAAATTTGTTTTTTGTTTGTTTAAAATTAATTTTTTCCATTAAAAAATCCAATTATTTTGTTAAAAATTCAACCGACTGGTTAAAAATTGGATTTTTTGTTTGTAGTTTAGACTCTCTGGTTAAAAATTAAACCGTTCTTTAGAAAATTTGTCTTTTTCGCTTGAAAATTCCCATATTTAGTACAAAATTAAACGGTTTTGAAAAAAATGGTTTTTTTATCATTGAAAATTAATTTTTTTTTAAATAAAACTTAGATTAACATCACATCGATTTTTAAAACCTTTTGATGGAAAATTTAAATAATTGGCATAAAGTTCATATTTTTTGTGAGAAAATTAATATTTTTGGTATAAAAATGTAAGTATTTGTTGAAATTTTTGTTTATTTTCTTGAAAATTCATCTTTTTTGATAAATAATTTATCTTCTTGGTAGAAAATTCAACTATTTGTTTAAAAATGTATTTATTTTGTTGAAAATTCGTTTTTTTTGTATAAAATTAATCTTCTTGATAGAAAATTCAAGTATTTGTTTAAAATTTTATTTATTTTGTTGAAAATTTTTCTTTTTTTTATAAAAAATGTATCATCTTGGTAGAAAATTCAACTTTTTGTTTAAAAATGTATATTTTTGGTTAAAAATTGTATTTTATTGTTAAAAATGCAATTAGTTGGGTGAAAGAATCATAATTTTAGTTAGAAATTCGTTTTTTGTTTAAAATTAATTTGTTTCCATTAAAAAATCCAATTATTTTGTAAAAAATTCAACTGACTGGTTAAAAGTTGAATTTTTTGTTTGTAGTTTATAGTCTCGGCTTGAAAATTTAACCGTTTTGTAGAAAATTGGTCTTTTTGGCTTAAAAATTCCCATATTTAGGAAAAAATTAAACGCTTTTGAAAAAATGCTTTTTTTATTATTGAAAATTAATTCTTTTTCAATAAAATTTAGATTAAAATCACATATATTTTTTAAACTTTTTGGTGGAAATTTTATATAATTGGCGGAAAATGCCTATTTTCTGTGAGAAAATTAATATTTTCGGTAGGAAATTGTTCTTCTTGGTAGAAAATACAACTATTTGTTTAAAATTTTATTTATTTTGTTGAAAATTCGGTTTTTTTATACAAAATTTATCACCTTGGTACAAAATTCAAATATTTGTTTTAAAATGTATATATTTTGTTAAAAACTGTTTTTTGAATCTTTAAAAATGCAATTAGTTCCTTGAAAGAAATATAATTTTAGTTATAAATTCGTTTTTATTATTTTTTATTATTATTTTATTATTATTATTATTATGTTTATTTTGTGAAAAATTCAACAGACTAGTTAAAAATTGAATTTTTTGTTTGTAGTTTAGACTCTCGGGTCGAAAATTAAACCGTTTTGTAGAAAACGTTTTTTTACTACTGAAAATTAATTTTTTTCAATAAAATTTAGATTAACATAACATAGATTTTTAAATTTTTTGGTGATAATTTTATATAAATGGTAGAAAATTAGTATTTTCTGTGAAAAAATTAATATTTTTAGTAGAGAATTCAACTATTTGTTTAAAAATGTATTTATTTTGTTTGAAAATTCCGCTTTTTGGTATAAAATTATACCAATAATTAATCTGTTTTAGTTTAGGATTTAATTATTTTGTTTAAAATTCGTGTTCGCTGGCTAAATCCAACTATTTTTTATACTTTTTATATTTTGTATACTTTCTTAAAAGTTCATTTTTTTTGTTAATAAATCATATTCTCGGGTTAAAAATTAATAAAGTTTTAAAGAAAATTTGTATTCTTGGCTTACAAATTCAATAATTTGGACAAAAAATCAACTATTTGGCAAACAATTAAACTTCTTTGAAGAAAATTCCTATTTTTATTGAAAATTAATTCTTAATCAAATTTTGAATAACATCACATCCATTGTTCAAACTGTTTGGTGGAAAATTGATATAATTTGTTAAACATTCTTTTTTTTTAGATAATTAATCTTCTGGGTTGAAAATTAAAATATTTGTTTAAAAATGTATTTACTTTGTAGAAATATCTTCTTTTTTGTTAGAAAATTAATCTTCTCGATGAACAATTCAACTATTTGGTTAGAAATTTATGTATTTTGTTGAAAATTTATCTTTTTTCTGCTAGTTTTTTTTATGATTCATATTCTCGAGTTTAAAATTAAACTGTTTTATAGAAAATCCATTTGGTATTAAAATAAATCATTTTTATTGTAGTTTTTTATAATAACTCTTTATTACCAAAGAAATTAAATACCAAATCTAAATAATTTGCTCGAAAAATTTTAAAATCTACATTTTCTTCAACAATTATTCAAATCTTTACAAGTTTTAAATTATTTTTTAATCTTTTCAAATTAATTTTAAATGAAATTTTGACGAAATATTAATATTTACAAAGAAAAAAATAGATTTTTTAATCCGAAATGATGAATTTTCAACAACGAAAAAAATTATTTTCAAATAATTGATTAAGTTTACCACAAAAAATAGAAGAATTTTGAATAAAATACATTAAATTTTCAAATAAAAATGGAATAAATCAATTTTTGTTTAAAATATTTTGAAATGTTTTTAAATACTGTCTTAAAATAAATTTTTCAACATAAAAATTGGATTTAAATTTGCACATAAATACTAACAACATACTCGATTTTTTTAGAAAATTTAACACATTATTTTCCGAAATTTAAAAAAATTGAAATTTCGTTTGAAATTTTCCGAAATATTCTCAGGGATTAATTATTTTTGAATTTTTCAAAAAGATTCTAAATATCTTTTGAATTATTCCAGTTTTCCTAAAACAAATGTAAAATCCTGTAAAATTAACAACATTGTTTTAAAAATCTTCCCTATTCTTTTTCGACATATTTTAAAATTTTGAAATCTTAAAATTATTTTCTTAAAAATGAAAAATAAATCATTAAAAAAATTTCGCAGAAATCTGGTTAAAAGTTCAAAAAAGTTTACAAAATTATGGTCTGATAGGAAAATGTTAAGTATATAATTATTACCTATTATTGAAAAATAATTAAAAATTAAGATCTACTCTTTTATGAATAATATTTAAAAACATTGAAAAAAAAGTTTATTATGAAAGAAACTTTAAAAAAGTTCATTGAAATCATGGAATTTATGGTTTAAAAATAGGAAACAAATTGAAATCCGTTGTTACAGAAATGCTTTGACAATCTCTTACGTAATAATTGAGTATTTAAGTTAATTTATCATACTTGATGTAATATTAAAAAAATAAAATAAAAAAAGGTCATTAAAGTTATCGTTCTCGAATAGGCCACGAATTGCTAATCAGTGAAGAGATGTTTTGAAAATATTTAGCGTAATGATTATTTTTAGAATTAATCTCGCTTTCTAAATATACATTTCATTTCATATTTATTTTTTATTCCATATATTCATTGTTAAACGTATTTAAAACTGCCGGAAAGTTGAATTAAATGCATTTTTTTTAACAAAAAAGTTGAATCTTTAAATAAAAGGGTAAATTTTCAATAAAAAAAGAGAAATTTTTAACCAAAAATGTTAAAATTCTCAACTAAAAAATATATTCTTTTGACAAAAAATGGAGTCGTGAAATTTTCAGTTTTCAAAATTCATTTTCAACAAAAAAAATGACAAATTTTCAACCAGTTAAATTAAAACAAAAAGAGCTGACTTTTTTAATTAAATATTTAAATCATGAACCAAAAAGACACATTTTCTATTAAATAGTTAATTTTTTAACTTATAAAGGATAAATTTTCAACCATAATTTTCAGATAAAATTATTTTTTTTCAAAATGCTTCAAGTTTTAGTCAAGGAGTTGAGTTTTGAACAAAAAGATGAATTTTTAGCCAAAGAAATTAATTTTTTACCAAAAAAGACAAATTTTAAACAAAATTTTTGAATCTTGAAACCAAAAAGACAAATTATCTATGAAACAGTTGTTTTTCAATCCAAAAATATAATTTTTGCAAAAAAACAGTTTTATTACAAAAAGTAGTTACATTTTCCTAATATAGATACATTTTTTTAACATAGAATATTAATTATGAATGAAAAAATTTATTTTTTAACCAAATAATTTAATATTCTGGCAAATTTTTAAATTTCCAAGCCAGAAAGGCGAATTTTCTACGTTTTTCGACCTAAAAAAAACAATATACGTTTAAACGGAATTTAACTTTTCACCAAGTAGTTGATTTTTTGAACCAAAAAGATTTTAATTTGAAATAAAAAACCGTTTAATTTAATCAACAAAGACGATTTTTTGAAGAAAAAAAAAACTCAACATTCAATTCGAAAGCTAATTTTTAACCAAAAAGATTTTCTTTTTAAAAATGTAATAGTTAAATTTTCATTCAAAGAGATGAATCCCCTGCCAAAAAAATGAATTCTTACTAAAATTGTTGAATTTTCAATCCAAAATATTATTTTTTATAAAAAAAAACAACAAAAAAATCCAAAATTTTTTAATTTTTTAGATAAAAATTCGAATTTTCTACAAAATATTTGAATTTTCGAAATACTTTTATTTTCAACTGATAAACAAAAATTTTATACGAAAAATGGAATAGGTTAATCTTTCGGTGAAAGAAAAACAAGTTTTACAAAACTGTTCAATCTTAAACGACATAAATAAATTTTTAACTAAAATAATGAATATTCAAAGAAAAAAATTGTTTGTAACAAAAATTTGATTTTTTTTACCAAAAAGATGAATTTTCAATCAAGAAGTTTAATTTTCGAATCAAAAAAGATTAATTTCCCATCCAGAAGTTCACTTTTCTGCCAAAAAATACAAATTTGCTACAAAATATTTACATTTTTAAACAAAAAGATGATCTTTCACTTTAAGTGATGAATCTTCAACAGCAAAAAATGAATTTTTTCACTGAAAAGGTAAATTTTAAATCAAAAGAAGATTAATTTTGTACAAAAAGACGAATTCTCAAGAAAATAAATTAGTTATCATCTAAAAAAGACGAGTTTTTAAGAAACTAAATCAATTTTGAAACTGGAAAGATAGATTTTTATCAAAAAAAAGATTGGTTGAATTTTCTGTTGAAAAAGTTAGTCAAGAAAAATTAATTAAAAATTAATTTTTAACCAAAAAACTGAGGTCAATAGAATAGTTAAATTTGTAATGAAAGAAATGAATTTTCGACTAAAAAGTGTCAATTTTAAACAAAAAGTTTGAATAATTAAATTTTCAGTTAAAAAAAAAAAAATCAGCAAAATAGTTCAATTTTCAATGAAATAAGTAAATTTATAACAGAAATAATAAATATTTCACCAAAAAATAAAATAATTGTTGAACGTTTAAGTAAGAATGAAATAGGTAATTTTTTAGTTGAAAAAATTATTTAGAAAGGAAAAAAAATTGAACTAAAATATTGCATTTTTCAATAAAAAAAGAAATTTTCTTAAAAAGTTGCATTCTTCATCATGAAATTATAATTTTTAAATAAAAAAAGTTAATTTCTAGCCAAGCAGTTAAATCTTTAATCAAAGAATTAAATTTTCTGCTAAGAAGTTCAATTTTCAGCTAATAAAGACAACTTTTCAACAAAATAGTTACATTTTTTATGAAAGTACTTTCAAATAAACTGATTAATCTTCAACAAAAAAAAAAGAATTTTTAACTAAATAGTTAAATTTTAAATTAAAAGAATGAATCCTAAACGAAATAAGATGAATTCTTACGAAAAAACGTCTTTTTGGCTTGAAAATGCAAGAAAATTGGTATAAAATTCAACTATTTTGAAGAAAATTCCTTTTTTTTTAATGAAAATTTTTTGCAAAAAATTGTTGACTAACATCAAATTGATTTTTCAAACTGTTTACTGGAAAATTTATATAAAATGTTGAAAATTCGTCTTTTTTATTAGAAATATTGATTAAGAATTTAACTATTTGATTAAAAATGTATGTATTTTGTTTAAAATTTCATCTGCCTTGGTTGAAAGTTAAATTACTCAACAAAAAAAAATTATTTTAATGGAAAATTGAGCTATCTTGTTTAAAATTCAACTGATTGTTTTTAAATTATCTTTTATATAACAAATTCATTTTTTCAGTTTAAAAATGAAACTGGTTTTAGAAAATTTACTCAGTACCAAAGAAATTAAAATTCATATCTAAATTTTTGGTTCTAAATATTGAAAAATCTACATTTTCTTTTAAATTTTTGTCAATCTTTTTAAACCAATTTTAAACCAAATAACTAAATTTTGAACCGAATGTATATACACTTTAAAAAAAAACAATGTTTTTTGACAAACTAGTTCAATTTTCAACTAACAGAATTTTAAATTTAAAAAATTGCGAACTAAAACGATAATAGCATTTTCAACAAAAAATAGTTGGATTTTCTTTTTTTTTATATAAGTTGAATTTACGCGAAAAAAACGAGAACAAGGTGAATTTTTTTGAATAAAGGGGAAAAATATGAATTTTTTTGAAAAAAGGTTGAAAAATATGAATTTTTTAAAAAGGGGGAAAAACATGAATTTTTGAAAAAGGGGAATATATGAAATTACATTCACAATTTCAGATAAATAAATTTCAGGTTCGATACATTCAACTTTTTCCAAAAAAAATTTGTTTTAAATTTTTTATTTTTTGCCAATTTTTTTTGAAGTTTAAATTTTTTCAATTTTCAAAATTATTAATTTTTTAATCAAAGCTTCGAGAAAACATTTTTCAAGTGGAGCAAGGGCGTTTTGAAAAATTCAATTAGAGAGAAAAAATTGGAAAGCAAACCGTCTTGGCTTCTCGACTCAATCGTTAACCATTTCTGTTTACGATTTTTGAAAATCATGAAAATGGAAAAAGGATTAAATTTCTCGATTCTAGATTGAATGTATAAAAATTAAATTTTCAGTTAAAAGAATTATGTTTTAACCTATGAAATTATTATTTAATTTTAATGGTGGAGTAGTTAATTTAAAATGTTACATTTTAAGCTGGAAAAAATTTTTTTAACCAAAATAAAACACTAGTTTGAAAAAATAGTTAAATTTTCAAACCAAGTGATGATTTTTCAACTAAATGATGAAAATTTACCTCCAGCATAACTGAATTTTCAGCAACCAAAAAATAATTTTAAAATAAGTAGATTAATTTTCTACCAAAACTACGATATAAAAAAAATACATAATTTTTTTGAAGATATTGTTGATTTTTCGTCTAAAAAAAAATTTTTGTAAACCAACCGTCAAATTTTCAACTAAACTAATGAATTTTTAACTGAAACAGTGAAATTTTAAACCAAGAAGATCAATTTTCAAATGATTGATGAATCTGTAACTGGAATAGTTGAATTTTTAAATAAAAAAAGATAAATCATCGCAGAAAAATTGAATATTTAAATTTTCAGTTAAAAAAATACTTTTTAACTAAAGAGGTAAATTTAAATTTAAATAATAAAATATTTAATGGGAATATTCACATTATTAGTTTAAAAAAATTTTCAAACAAAAATTAATTTTTTACCAAATATATTATTTTTCATAACAATTTTGTTATAAATTTTTTATTTTTGCTTATTAGAAAAAACTATTAATACAAACAAATTTGCTTTAATTTAGAGAAAATCGGAATTTTGTCTCAATTTTCAAAATTTTTAATTTTTAAATCAAAGGCTCGAGAAAAAATTTTTCAGGTGAAGAAAAGGGCATATTGAAAAATTCAATTAGAGAGAAGTTTCAATTGGAAAGCGAACCGTTTTAGGTTCTCGATTCAATCGTTAACCATTTCTGTTTACGATTTTTGAAATTCATCAAAATGGAAAAAGGGTTAGAATTCTCGATTGTAGACACAATTTATAATTTTTTTTGTTATAATTCAGCTTAATTCATCTTTGAGGTCATATTTTTTTATTAATAAGATCTCTTAAAATATATATACATTTTATTCATTTTTATCATTTTCTTTGTTAAACCGCCTTAGCTTCTCGATTCAGTCGTTAACCATTTCTGTTTACGATTTTTGAAATTCATAAAAATGGAAAAAGGGTTAGAATTCTCGATTGTAGACACAATTTATAATTTTTTTTGTTATAATTCAGCTTAATTCAT
>JAAAKG020040960.1:0-19000 GCA_010014905.2 Druon quercuslanigerum
TAAAATTTTTTAATTAAAAGAGAATATTTCAAAAGATTATCAAAATTGTCAAAATAGAATCCGGAAGATTTTAAGACAATTTTTTTAATTTTGGGAATTAAAAAAAAATGTAGGAAAAATTATAATCCTTTTAAAAGACATTTAAAAAGAAATTTGGAAGTTATTTGAAAATTTCAAAAATAATGAAGAATTTCAAAAGGCTAAAAAAATTGAAAACAAAATGTATTCTTATTCATATTTCATGTAGATTTTTAACGATTTTCAAATAAAATTTTGAAGCTTTTTAAGGATTTTGAAAGACCTTAAGATAATAAAAAAGGTTTATCGACATTTCTGGGAAAATAAAAAATTACTTTGAAAAAAACACATTTTTATGTATAAATAATAACTTAACACTTATTAATTTATAAAAAAAATTCAAGTAAGCTGAAGAGATATTTCAAAGTTGTGAAAAGATCAAATAATAATTTAAAACTTGAAATTATTTCAAATAATCTCAAACAAAATGTACATTTGTGCAGATTTCGAAACAAATATTTAGAAGCATTTTAAGAATTGTGAAATTTTTCCAAAAATTATTAGAATAATCACGCAATTGTTTTTAATTTATGGATGTT
The DNA here is from genome assembly GCA_010014905.2 of Druon quercuslanigerum. Taxonomy (NCBI): domain Eukaryota; kingdom Metazoa; phylum Arthropoda; class Insecta; order Hymenoptera; family Cynipidae; genus Druon; species Druon quercuslanigerum. Next base: position 618 of record JAAAKG020040960.1, read on the forward strand.
GAAAAAAGTGTAAGAAAAATTTGAATTATTTTTAAAAATCTCAGGATGTTAGAAAAAATTCAAAAATAATTTAAAATTTGGAAAGACTAAACAAAAATTTTACCAAAACGTAGATTTTTGAAAATCATGAAGCTTTTTAAGAAATTTGAAAGGTCTTAAGATAGTAAGCAAATTTTTTATATTTTTGGAAATTTTTAAAAATATTTTAAAAAAATCCCATTTTGATGTATAAATAACAATTGAACAATTATTGATTTCAAACTAATTAAAAATCAAATCAATTAACTTCTTATTTAGAAATGATTTACTTTATAACAATTTTTAATCATTTAATTTTTAACGTTCAACCTTAAAATTGCTTAAAATGATAAATTTTGAAAATTTACTTTATCGATTCATTTTTTAGTCTAGTTTATTGAAAATGATAATTTTGAGTTTGAATAACCAAATTTCCATTAAACAAATTTTTAAACTTCAATTTCAAAATTTTTAAATTGAAAATTTCCACTTTGATTACTTCAATTTGCAATTCAGTTCTTATTACTTCCAATGGAAATATTTTTAGCATTAGGACCAAGAATTTTTTAATCTCAATGACCTTGACATTTTTTAAAACCAGAAATGACCGGGAATTAATTTTTTTATCAAACGGCCCCGTGGAATTTTCAATTTGTATAAATATAAAACTATAATATGAAAACCTTTCTTTTTTTGGTGTATGGTGAAGAATTCTCATAATCTTGAATAACGTTGCCAGTCGCGACGTAAAATAAAGAAGCGGGATATGGTCGACCAGTATTTTCTTCGTACACACAATGTGCTGCTGTTATCAATAAATCTTCCCGGATTATTGAAGCACCACATATAAATTTTTTTTCACCACTTCCAGCATCCTTTTTATATAAAGTCGCGTGCCATGGAAATTCTGAAACTTTAGCATTTTGACCATTTACAATGAATGTTGTTGCATTTGATGCAACAACCATACCGCAATCTGAAACAAGCGCATTACAAAGATTATTTATTATTTAATGAAAAAATGTATGCCTTTGGTGATCATATTTAAATTAATCATTAAATCGAGTCAGACAAACCAAATTAAAATTTTTTTATATCTTTTTAAATTTTTGTTAAACTTCTAATTATCTTTTGAAATAATTAGAATTTTTTATACATTTTTTTAATCCTCAAAATTATAATAATTGCCTTAAAATCTTCCACATTCTTTTTTTAAAATTTTGAAAACCTTTTTAAATCTGTTTAAACGATTCCAGGCATTTTTGGGACGGCTGAAAAATTATATCTATTAAAATTGTCGAATTGGATAATTCCAGAATAATAAAATTCACGAATTGGAAAATTCACAAAAAATAAAATTATCCAATTATAAAATATCCGAACTGAAAAGTTCCCGAGTCATAAATTTTCCGAATTTAAACATTAAAACATTTGTTGATATATTTTATTTATTTATTTAAAAATTTTCATCTAGAAATATATTAAGCTCAATTATTGATATTTTAAATTCAAGGAACTAAAAATCCCGAAAAATAAAGTTCCCGATACTGTTAATTCCCGAATTGGAAATTCCCAAATAATAAAATTGCCGAATAATAAAATTTCCGACATACCATAATATTACCGAATTTGAGCATTCCCTAACAATAATATTCCCGGCAGAAAATTGCCGAATTATAAAATATCCGAACTAGAAAATTTCCGAACTTAAACAATTACAAATGTTGTTTTAAATTTTATTATTTAGGAATTTCATAATTCAGGAATTTTATTATTCGGATATATTCCCATTCGGGAATTTTATCAATGGAAAATTTTATTATTTTATAAATTATATTAATATTTATTGTCATTCCTACATCTGTTTTAAAATACTTTTAAATTTTGCCAAAAATTACAAGAAAACGTTTGAATTATCTTTGAACCTTTAAAAAGCCTTAAAAAGCTTGAAAATGTTATTTCAAAATCTTAAAAAATCTACAATTTGTTAGAAATTATTCAAAATCTTTTCAAATTTTTAATTCTGTTAGAAATTTTTCCAAAACTTAACTTATAAATATTTAAATTTTAAGTTGATATGCTAACATTTAATGTTAAGTCAATGAAAATTTTAAATTATTTTTAAATAAAGAAATCATACATTAATAAAAAATATGCGTTAATAAAGTTAAAAGTTGTGCATTTGAAAGTTATGCAAATTGAGTAATAGAAACTAACTTGAAAGAGTTGAAATAATTTAAAAAAAGTTATGTTCGTAAAACAAAATCAGTACGAGTTGTATTCTCTCTTATCTAATTTTTTTAATAAAACGTAACGTTAATTTGTATTATTCGGAATTCAAAGGATTTTGTAGTACTTCCAAAAACTGCATGTAATTTGTAGGCATTTCGAGGAATGTTACCAGATTATAGGGATTTTAACCGTTTAAAAAAAAATTTAATGCATTAGTTTAAATTTTATTCATGGAATTTCGAATGAGTTAAACCTACTTTTTAAAATGGATTTTTTCGAGTTCCAAAGTTTCCAGGAATTTCAAAGAATTTTGTAGGATTTCCAAAGATTTCAAGCGATATTAAGGTATTTCAAAGAAATTTTACGGGAGTGAAAGGATTTTGATAAATCTCCAAGGATTTCCAGGGACCTGAAGAATTCAACAATTTGACTGAGTTTTTTTTCTTCTTGACTAAAAATTTTTGTTTAATTAAAAGTTGTACTATTTTCATCTTTTTTGGTTAGAAATGTAATTTTCTCGTTAAAAATTAACATGTTTTTATTTAAAATGAACTTTTTTGTTGAAAATTTGTCATTTTTGGTAGAAAATTAATCCTTTTGATTGAACATGTAGCTATTCCATTATTTGGATACAAAATCAGTTTTCTTGATTAACAAAGTAACTGTCTTGTTGAAAATGAACTAATTAATTAAATAAATAGAACACCTTTTAGTTGAGGATTAAACTCTTTCTTTGATATTAGTTCAATTCAACTGTTTTTTATTTTAAATTTAAATCTTTTTTGAATGAAATATGAATTATTACATCTTTTATTCAAAGTTCATCGTTTTATGTTAAAAATTAATTATTATAGCTAAAAATTTAACTATTTTCTTACAAATTTATATTTCTCTATTTCAAAATTCAACTATTTTGTAGAAAAATATATTTTTAAATACATTTTGTCTTGATGAAAATGTAACTAATCCATTTTTGCTTTAAAGCTGATATTTTCAATTTTAAAAATTTAATTATTTGATAGAAAATTTATGGAAATTTAATCTTTTTGGGTAGAAAATTAATCGTCTTGGTTTAAAATGCAACTGTTTTGTACAAAACTCGTCTTCTTGGCTTGAAAATGCAACGTTTTAGATAAAAATTTTGTTCTTTATTTAATGAAATATCTTTTTTGCGAAAAATTTCAATTCTTGTTGAAAATTAATGATTTTCATTAGAAAATTAATATATTTTGGTAGAAATTTGATCTTTTTTTGTTAAAAATTCAAGTTTTTGGTTGAAAATGAATCTTTTTTAGTTGAGGATTCAACTATTATTCTTAAAAATTAGTCCTTTTTGGTTCAATTTAACTGTTTTTTATTTAAAATGAATATCTTTTCTTCGTTAAAATCTCAACTATTATATTTTCTCTTCAAAATTTATATTTTTTGGTTGAAAATTCAACTACTTAATTGAAAGTTGAACTACTTTGTTAGTTCATGAAAAATAATGCAATTTTACTAAAAATCTCCCCTCAACCAAATTCGTTGAACGTTATTTTTGGATGATCCGTAAATTCATGAAAAAACTGTATTCGGCAAAAATCACTTAAGAAGAAAAGGTTACGTAATTTACGCACAGCCTCTAGAAAGTAAAAATGTTTTAGATGCGTGATCCTAGCAAGTAAAAATTCTGAAAAATTATCGTTATCAGCAATAAAAAAAGTTTTCCATCAACTGGACAAATATTTTTATTTCGCTCACGTTTATCGACAACAGAGATAATTCACAACACCGTACATAAAGTGAATAAAAATTTATTTCAGCTATACATTATTATGTTGAGAGATCAGGTACAGAAGTTGTTATAAAAACTTACAAATTCGAACTTGAAATATAAATTAAGAACTAATCTTTGAAAGGTATTTGAATTAAATTTGAAAAGTGTTGAGGAATTCTAATAATAATTAGTTACAATCGGCATACATAAGATTTAATATCTTGTCTACTTTCATATGAAATATAATTTCACACAAGCAATAAGGTCAAAACATTTAGCGCAGGAAGCAAGGTATTTATAACGTACCCTTATAAAGTATCAATTTTAAAAATTATAATATACTTAGTAATCTAAAAAATTTGCTATATATTTTGCGGTGTGTGAGTTATCTCTACTTATTTCGGGTTTATTTGAGTAAATAAAAGAAATCGACTGACATTTTATGCAAAGAAAACATTACAGGCCTCAGACTCATTTCAGAAATCGAAAATAGTGTAAGTATAATATATAATATAAATATAATAAATAGTGTCATAAATATAAAAAATAGTGTCATAAACTTTTAAATGTATTAAAAATGAACTTCAAAGTTTATTTAAAATGTTATTATTTAATCTATCAAAATTCTTATTTATTTATCGCAGACTGCAGACTTCCCTCCTTTTCTTTATTTTTCTGCAATTAAATGTCAAATATCAACTGATTTAATAGAACCCAATGTTTTGTTCAAAATATTTAGTTAAAAAAATATTTAATTTATTGAGAATTCGTATTTTTTGATCAAAGAATTTGTTTTAAATCCTTTTTTCTTAACAGTTCATTTTTCATTGAAGATTCATAATTTTAGTTGAACATTCCTTTTTTGTTTAAAATTAATTTTCTCAACTGAATATTGAACTATTTTTTGAAAATTCACATTTACGGGTTGGCTTGAAAATTCAACAGTTTGGGATAAAATACAAATATTTAGGATATAAATGAACGATTTAGTACAAAATGAAACTGATATGTAGAAAAGTTTTTTTTTTTAATTCAAAATTAATTCTTCTGAATGAAAATTGATCTTTTCCATTTTTGGTTAAAAATATATTTTTCTTTTAAATTCAACTATTTAGGTAAAAAATGTCAAAAATAAAAAAATATAAACCAACAATAGAATACAAATAAAGTTTTGACTAACACAACATTCATTTTTTAAAGTATTTAGTTCTGAATTTTTGTCATTTGTTAAAATACCATCTTATTGGCAGAAAATAAATCATCTTGGCTGAAAATTCAACCATTCGGTTGAAAATGTATGTATTTTGTTGAAAATTCATCTTTTTTAATAGATTTTTTTTTTAAATTCGTCTTCATTAAATTTTTCGTTGAAAATTCATGTTTTCAGGTTAAAATATCATCAGCTTGGTTGAAATTTGAATTACTTGGTTAAAATGTAATTTTTTTGGTCGAAGATTTATAATTTCAGCTTAAAATCGATTTTTTTGTTAAAATTAATTACATAATTAAAAATTAATTCGCCTATATAAAAATTTATCTATCCCATTTTTGGTTCAAGATTGATATTTTTTCTGTTTAAAGTTGAACTATTTAGATAAAAAATGTCCGAAAGGAAAAAAATATTAACCAAAAATTTATCAAGTAAAATTTGAGCCAACAGTATAACAGTATTTATTGTAAATTAATGTAACTTGTTCAAAATTTGTCCTTTTGGTCAAAAATTAATCTTCTTTTTTGGAAATTCAATTATTTGGTTACAAATTTATGTATTTTGTTGAAAATCCATTTGTTTTTTGTAGAAAAAATTTTTTTTTTTGTTCAAAATCATATATTTTGTTCATAATTCGTCTTTTTTGTTAAAGCACACTGTTTTTTATTTTCGATGAAAACTTCTTTTTTTTTAAACATAAATTATTACATTTTTTATTTTAAATTCATCTTTTTAGATTCAAAATTTAAATCTGAAAATTCGTTGTTTTTTTTGTTAAAAATAATGTTTCAACTGGAAATTTTACACTTTTGTTTAAAATTTAACTGATGGGTTGTAAATTAAGTTTTTTGTTCAAAGTTCAACTTTTATAAGAAAAATTCGTTTTCACTTATTAAAAATTATTCTTCCGCAATAAAAAATGTTAGCAATGAAAAAAATATAGACTATTATTATAAATTCGTGTCGTTTGGTAAAAAGCTAATCTTTCTTGTTGAAAATGTAATCGTTTCGTTGAAAATGCATGTATATTATGAAAATTCGTCTTTTTTGTAGAAAATTAATCTTCTTGGTTAAAAATTTAACTATTTTGTTGGTAATTTATGTATTTTGTTGAAAATTCGTCTCTTTTGATAGAAAATTAATCTTCTTGGTTGAAAATTCAACTACTTATTTTAAATTTACGTATTTTGTTGAAAATTTGTCTTGTTTGGTAGAAAATCAATTTTTTAAGTTGAAAATTCGTCTTTTTCTTTCAAAATTTATCTTTTTGGTTAGATATTCAACTGTTTTCTTACAAGCTCATGTTTTTGCCTTAAAAAATCATCATTTTTTTCGAAAGTTTTTTGTTTATTGACTGTAAAATCAGTCTTTGTTGAAATTTCGTCTTTTTATTTAAAAGCAGTATCTTTAGTACAATTTTATTTGAAATAGTAGCAAAGTAGTGTCATCGCCTACAAAAATGGTAAAATAGCGTAAATAGTTTGGTGAGTCCGAGGCCTGACATAAAAATTGCGAAATCATGAGTAGCGTTTGAAATTTTACTTTTTTTTCGAACAAAAGGATCTGATATCGATAACGTGAGATTTTACCGGCTTATCGATAAATATGATTCTATCAGCATCTAAATTTGCAGAGAGATTTAATTGAATTGTTTGGATGGCCACTAGGTCTCCCTCGACAAATATATTAATGGTAGACGGACCTGCAACACATTGGATTGGGTCTGGCGTCCAGTGACCCGTTTCGTTGCATGCGACTTTGTATTTTGTAGGGTTTAGGCTGAAGTCACTTTGAATTGGATGGTAACTTTGACTGCAAGATAATTCTGCTGTCGTAAATGGAGGGACGGAATTATAGCAAGAAATGTCCTTATTGTGATATGTACACTCTGCATTCCTGGACGCAGAAGACAATGCTTCGCATCTTATTTCTGCAACAGATAATTTCATTATTCAGAAAGAGATATAATTCCACTTTTTATTTTAAAATTTTATTTTGAATATTAAATTCAAACTTATTTTATAATCAATTGAAACGATTGTAAATGTCACCAAATCCAGAATTATAAAATTGAATGGCACAATTTGTACATAGTATATCATACTAATTACAAATTGTACATTATTAATTATAAATACGCGAGAAATAATAAATAATAATAATAAATACATGCATGAAATTCATATTGCCAAAGATTTCACAAAGATTTTAATAATTTCACAAATGTTTGCAAATATTAAACATATTTACCAGAGATTTCTGAAGACTTCAGAAAGATTTGACAAAGATCGAAAAAATATTTCAAAGATTTCATAAAGTTTTCAAATATTTCGCAAATATTTCGTATAGATTAAAAAGATTTCACAATTACTTAAATAATTTTTTAAAGATTTCAATAATTTCACAGATATTACCAAATATAAAAAAATATTTTTAATATTTCGCAGATTTCTGAAGACTTCGGAAAGATTTTACAAAGATTTCAATGATTTTCTATGAATTTCACAAAGATTTAAAATAAAAATATAAAATACTTCAAAAATATTGTTTAAGGATTTCAATGATTTCCAGAAGATTTCAAAGATTTCGCAAAGATTACGGATATATTTACAAGATTTCATAAAGATTTCAATGATTTTCCAAAAATTTCACAAAAATTTCAACCATTTTTACAAATATTACCAAATATTTCGTATAGATTTAAAAGATTTAACAAAGGAATAAATAATACCCCAATGATTTCACAAAAATGTAAATAAATTCACAAATGTTTTAAAAATATTTCAAAGATTTCAATGATTTCAGAAAGATTTCAAATATTTCGCAGACATTGAAACAATTTCACAAATATTATCAAATATTTATGATATTTTACAAAGATTTCAATGATTTTCTAAAGATTTGACAGATATTTCAAATATTTCGCACATGTTTCGAATAGTTTAAAAAGATTTCACAAAGACTACAATGATTTTCCAAAGATTTCAATAATTTAAAAAATATAAAAAATATTTTAAAAATATTCTAAAAAAGATTTGAAGGACTTCTCAAAAATATCACAAAATTTTAAAAAGTTTTCCAAAGATTTCAGATAGATTAAAAAAAATTTAAGACTTCAATGGTTTCCAAAAGATTTCAATGATTTAAAAAATATTATCAAATATTTATAAAATATCTGATATCTTTGACAAAGATCTTGGATAGATTTAAAAGATTTCATTAACTTTAATAATTTCCGAAAGATTTTGAAGATATCATAAAGATTCCGGGTAGAAATATTTTGATCTTTAATTTTTATTTGAAATATTTTTGAAATTATTTCACATGTATGTAAAATATTTTACACACTTCAATGTTTTCTTAAAGATTTCAACAAATTCACAGATAGTTCCAAATATTACAAATATTCAACAAAAATTTCAGTGATTTCTCAAAGATTTCAAAGATTTTACCAAATTTTTAAAGCTTTTACAAAGATTTTTAAGATTTTACTAAGATTGTAAAGATTTTACTAAGATTACAAATATTTGGCAAAGATTTCGAATAGATTAAGAAGACTTCACAAAGGCATAAATGATTTCACAAAGATTTCTGGTAGATACTTGGAAAAATCAAAACGATCTGGTGAATTTAATCATTCGATTTCAGAGGAATATGATCGGAAGTTTTTTGAAATCGCGAAAAAGAGGAAATGACAGTAAATTTATTTTTTGACTGTGTGTTTTAAAAATTTGTAGAAAAAAATCTATCCAATCCGTTGAAATATCAAAAATTTCATATCACGTGACATAACGCCATTGAAAATAATTAAAATTTTTTAAAAATGTTAATTTAAATTTTGAATTTTTTCAATTATGAACTCATTCAGTTAACAATGCGTAATTTTTATATCTTGTACTTAAATTTGTTCCAGTTAGCTCTTCATTTGTAAGCCTATATTTTAAAAAAATGTTAATGTTTGAATTTGAAATTTTTTAATAAAAAACGTTTTAAATTTTTCAATTGTAAATATAAATGAATTTTCTTTTAAACTGAAAAGCAGTTCAGAAGATTAAAATTTCTAAAAATAAGTCATTTTAAAAGACGTTTCTGAATATGCAAAAAAATTAACAATTTACACATTTTATCGTTGTAAATTGAACTGCTTCGTTTCAAAAGCCTCATTAGTTAAAGAAATATAAACGCCCGATTGAAACTTTATAAAATATTTTTGACTTTTTAAATAATCCTAAAGTAATAAATTCATACTTTAACGCTTTTATCCAATTTTAAATCCTATTTAAATTGTTCCCTTTTAAAATTTTTTAGTTTGTGAGTAAAAGTGTTGAATTTTAAAATATTTTATTGAGCCGGAAGCGGGCTGAGAATGGGAAGGATAGTTTTTTAAACATTTTAATTGAGTTCGAAAGGAGAACATTTTAGTTTTTAATTTCTTCTGAATTGGAAGAGTCCTGTTTTTGTTTTTATAATTTTTATTTAGTGGAAAGGAATAAATTTTTTGTATTTTTTTCTGTATTGGAAGAGGCCCTTTTTGCTTTTAAAAGTTTTGCTTTGTATTGAGTTGAAGGGAAGATTTTTTACCTTTGTTTTTTGAATTGGAAATGGGAAGTTTTTGTTTTCACAATATTTATTGAGTGGGAAGGCAGGAAATTTTGTTTAAATTTTTTTTTCTGAATTAGAGGGAAATTGTTTATTTTTTACATTTTTATTGAGTTAAAAAAAATTTTTAATATAATTAAAATTTAAACTAAATTATTTTTTTAATTGAAATATGCTATTTATATTTTCAGCATATTTATTGAGTTGAAGTAGGGAACTTTTTATTATCAATCTTTTCTCTACATTGGAGGAGGGTAATTTTATATTTTTAAGATTTTTATCGAGTTAAAAAAGAGAATGTTTTAGTTTTCAATATTTAATGTATTGGAAGAAGGATAATTAAAAAAAACACTTTTATTTAGTTGATAGGGAGAAAATGTTGGTTCTCATTTTCTTCTGAATTGGAATAGTCCATTTTTGGTTATTGCATTTTTATTGAGTTGGAAGTAATATATTTTTGTTTTAATTGGAAGCGGGATATTTTTTATTTTTAACATTTTTTTATTGGACTGATGCAAATTTGGCATTCTTAACATTCAGATGAAAGTGGAGCATTTTTTCAATTTTGTACTTAACTAGAAGAGGGACATGTTTTATTTGACTTTTTTTTAAATGTGAGTTGAAAGGCAGGATTAGTTTTGATTAAGGCCATTGGAAACAGTAAACTGGGTTTATATTTTCTCATCAGAAATCTTTGAATCGTTCAATTTAGAAAAGTTAAAAAATATATATTCTTCAGTTAAAGGACATTTAATTTTTTTAAATCAATTGAACAGTGTTACAATCTTCCATTTTATACGTGTAAGTTATTGAGAGTTTGGATACAAAATTTCTGCATTAAAATTGTCTGATTTAAAAACTGTTTTTAAGGTTCATATTTAAAAGTTTCGTATTTAAAAGAGCACTTTGACTGCTTTAATTTGCAGTTCAGTTTCAATTATTTCAATTACAAAAAATCCTCAGTTTTCAAAGAGACCGGAATTTTTTTCTCAATTAAAATGGTCACCCTGACTGCAATATGTCTTATATAAATAAAAATGTATTCAATTTAGAGCTTTACATTTTCCAGTCTTGGCAAATGCATTTACATTTTTTCATTACACTATTAATTATTTTTATGCTCCCTAAAAATTCAAAAATTTATTTACAAATAATTAAAAATACGTACCAATACACTGTGGAATGTGTAGCCACTTTCCGTCCGGGCCGCAAAGAACATCAACGTTTCCTTTCATTTTAAATCCAGAATTGCAACTGTAAACTAATTGTGTGCCTTTTTCTAATGAGTGAACTCTCGGATTCACATCACAATGTTCCCTGCTTGCACAATGACTTTTGTACAATTTATAATGTCCATTTTTCGGTTGTGAAGGCACTGGACAAGTAATTTCTGTTGTCGCAGGCCTCTGAGTAAATGGCTGAGTAGGTCTCGGATAACTTTGAGTAGGTTTTTGAGTAGGTTTTTGAGTAGGTCTTTGAGTAGGTCTCTGAGTAGGTCTTTGAGTATTTGGTCGGTAACTTGTAGGTCTCGAGGTATTTGGTCGAGAAGTTGTTCCTTTTGCACATAAAGATGGATCTTCATCAGATCCATCTGCGCAGTTTATTGCACCATTGCATCTTAAATCGACATCAATACATGCTCCATAAGAACATCGAAAAACGTAAGCGTCGCATCTAGAAAAAACCAATGATTTAAATTCATATTGATAAAAAAGCCTGAAAGTACGTGCATTAGGGTGCCTAGTTGAATCCTTTGTTCTTGATTTTCTAAAATCTGAAATTTCTTTCTGTTGGTGAGAAAACGATTCCTTAATTTTGCTAGATTTAAAAAATATATATTTCAAGGTCGCTATGAAGTGTTTTATGCCAGATGTTCGATTTTCTAATGTTTTTTAATTTTAATTTCTACCATTTAAAATATTACATCTTGTACAATGCCGAGAATAATTTATTAGGATGCCATGTGTTAGTAAAATTTGGTTTCTTAAGAAAAAAATTTAATGTGGCTATTAGCACCCTTTACATTGCGAGTTTATGATAAAGTGGAGATTAAAGGGTCAAATTCATCCCTAAAAAATATTCAAAAAATAAGAGAAAATTAGAGAATCATTTTATCACCAAAAGAAAGAATTTTGAGACTTAATGTTTAAAAAAATCAAAAACAAAGGATTTTATGAGGCATCTAACGTGCATGTTTGGGACCATGCAACGATTATTCTATGCTACCTTGAATGCGTTACAATTTTTGTCAAATAAAAATTTTTGAATTAACCCACAAAAAAGTGTGGAGGACTGTCCGTAATCCTCCGTTATCCCAAATTTTGAATACAAAATATTCATTCTATGAAAAAAGCAGGGGGAACTTAAAACTGGTAAAATCGACAATTTTCAAAGTATCAGATGCCCTTAAGATTCAAAATTGAACTCCTTGGTTTAAAGTTGAACTACTTTTTTAAAAATTGATAATTTTAGTTGAAAATATTATTGTTAAAAATTTATTTGTCCTATATTCCTATTTATTTTATCTTATATTAGTTTTTGTTGCCAAACATAAACTTTTTGCTGAAAATTCATATTTTGGTGTCGAAAATTCAACTGAAATCTTTTTGGTTGAAATTCAAATATTATTATGAAAATACGGTTTTTTGTTTTGAAATGAATTTTTTTTACTGAAAATTTAACTATTCTATTTTTGGTTAAAAGTTGATCGCTTTTTAGTTTAAACTTCACGTATGTAGTTAAAAATTGCTGTATTTTTTTCAAAATTCGTTCTTTTTTGTAGAAATTTAAGTTTCTTAATTGAAAGTTCATCTTCTTGCTTAAAAATTCAACAGGTTGTTAACAATATTTTACTTTTCTGACTAAAAAAAGTTTTTTAGTTTAAACGTCAACTCATGTTGAAAATTCATCTTTATTGGTTAAATTCAACCGTTTTTTTATTAAAATTTTTATCTTTTTCGGTTGAAATTTGATTAATTTTTCTTTTAGAATTCATCTTTTCTGTGATAAATAATTTATAACTTGGTTACAGCTTAAACTATTTCGTTGAAAATTAATTTTTTTGTTTGAAGATTCATAATATTAATTGCAAATTCATCTCTTCGGTTACACATTAATTTTTTAAACTAAAAGTTTAAATATTCCATTTTTTGCCGAAAAATTGGTTTTTTTAAATTAAAAATGCGTCTTTATTAGTAGAAATTAATCTTCTTGGTTGAAAAATGTTCCTTTTGATTGAAAAATCAATTATTCTGGTTAAAGATTTATCACTTTAGTTAACTATTTATCTTTTTGATTTAAAATTCAACTATTCCAGTTAAGGATTCATAATTTTAGTTGAAAATTCATCACTTTGTTTGAAAATTTTTTTTTTGTTGAAAATTTGTGTTTTTTTAACCCAAGTAAAATATTCTTGTAAATAATTTTTTTGCTTTATATTTCTATTTCAGTTGATTTCATACTTTTTTGTTAAAAATTTTTAAATTTTAAAATTTAAGCAATAACTTTTTGCTAAAAATTCATATTTTAGTGTCGAAAATTCAACGGAAATCTTTCTTGGTTAAAATTCAAATATTTTGTTGAAAATATTGAAAATATTGTTTAAATAAGAATGCAAATGTTTGGTTGAAAATTAATCTTCTTTGGTTAAGGATTCAAATGTTTTCGATTTAAAATAAAAATCTTTTTGGTTGAAATATTTACTATTGCATTATTCATTAAAAATTTATATTTTTCTATTAAAAATTTACCTACTTGGTTTTAAGTTGAACCAATTTGTTAAATATTCGTTTGTTTGGACAAAAAATTCATCCATCTGGAATAAACCTTTTTTTTGTTGCTGTAAACTCAACTGTCTTCTAAAAAATGCAATTATTTAGTTGACAATGTAACAATTTTTTAGTGTATTTTAATATTTTTTCTTTAAAAATTCGACCATTCGATTGAAAATAATATGTTTAGGTTAAAAAGTCTACGGTTTGGTTAAACTTTCAACTACTTTGTTAAAAATCGAATTATTTGTATTGAACATTTAAATATTTTCTGAAAAAGTCTTCTTTTTTTGTCCAAAATTTAACTGCTTTCCCGAAAATTCGACACTAGAAAAAAATTAATTTTCAATAAAAAAACGAATTTTCTACAAAGAAGTTGAACTTTCTGCCACATAGTTAAATTATCTACCAACTTGTTGAGTTTCCAAGACAAAAAGAAAATTTTGAATTGCAAAATAGTTGAATTTTCAACCCGAAGATATATAATTAGCATCTCAATTTTCAAGCAAGGAATTGAGTTTTCAATCTAACAAAATAAATTTTAAATTAAAAATATAATATTTGATGTTTCTACAAAAAAAATTAATTTTAAGTAACAAACAATTGAATTTAACCAAAAAATTCGAATTTACAACACAGCAGTTGAATTTTTAGTCTAAAAAATATTAGGTTTTAGCTAAAAATGGAATAGTGAAATTTTTATTGAAAGATTGTCATTTTCAATGTGGAGAAAAAAATTTTTTACAGAACAAAATAGTCAAATTTTTAAAGCCAAAATCGAATTTTCTACAGTACAGTTTGATTTGCAATCCGAAAATATGAATTTTCAACTAAAATTAAATGCTCAACAAAATGTTTTATTTAAAATAGAAAAAAACTTGAATTCAGTAAAAAAGACGATTTTTTAACTAAATAGTAAAAATGTACACAAAAAAAATTAAGTTTCAACCAAAAAGAAGACGCATTCTCAACCAAATATATCAATTTTCAACTGAATAGTTAATTTTTCAACTAGAAGAGATCAATTCATAATTAAAATTATCCATTTTTATCCAAAAAATGGAATAATTACATTTTTAATTTTCAAAAAAGTAATTCTTTAAAAAAAATAAAAAAATAGATCAATTCACAACCGAAGATATGAATTTCAATTAATATTATGAGTCTTTAACAAAAATGAATTATGTAGATACATGATATTTTAACTGAAAACAATAAATTTTCAACGAAAAATTAAAAAGTTAGATTTTCAGTAAAAAAAATTAATTTCAAAACAAACGAATTTTCAAGGAAATAGTTCAACGCAGTAAACCAAAAAAATTAGGCACGATCTCGAAAAATTTGCCTGACATTCAAAAAGTTTCCCTGACATTTCCAGATTCTTTTTGGCATATAAGAATTCCCTGAAAATTCCAGATTTTCCAGGTAGGATAGACACCCTGAAATTCGTTGATCTTTTTCCCAAATTGATCCAATATTCGGATTTTACTTACGGGAATGATCCGCAAGCGATTGCAGTTTCATCTGAAACGTCACTACAATCAACAATTCCATCGCAAAGAGAAGTGCTATCAATACACTGACCGTTTTTGCACTTAAATTTATTAGTGGGACATTCACTAGATAAACTGTTATTTCTTGAGCATGTGGGAAGAATTTCGTCGCTATTATCAACGCAGTCTTTAATTCCATTGCATGTCGAGTCTCCATCGACACAAGCACCATAATTACATCTAAACGAGTAGGGACTGCATCTTATATCTCTACAAGAATCCCTCGTTTCGTCCGATTTATCAGAGCAGTCTGCATGACCGTCACAGAGTCGATCTTGTGGAATACATTGGCCATTTCGGCACCTGAACTGCAAATTACTGTGAAAAGCATACACAAATTAGTGGATGAGCTGGACAAAAATTTAGGGATTCATACGAAAACTCACCTACAAGAATCGCTACTCTCACCGAAGCGGGAAAAATCGGCTGGAGTACTTTTGCCATAACCAGCCAGGAGCAGTACTAAATTTGAAGAAATTTAATTTTGGAAATTTAAATTATTTTTTTAATACTAGAGTGTCTACTCAAAACCTCAGGAAAAAATCCCTGACGATTCCAGGTTTTTTTCTAGGCATCTCAAAAGTTTAGCAGGTATCATTTTTTAATAGTTTGCATTTTTTAAATCAATTTACTCGGAGAATGTGCACAAGTTTGCGAATTTATCATAAATAATTTTTTCTTAGTTTTTGTCTACATATCTTAATGTGTAAAAATATCTAAATACTTTAAATTAAATAACTTTCTTCTTCGTTACAGAAAGTAATTAATATTTAGTATGGTTTGAAATAATAATAATAGTTCTTGAATTTGAATAATAATTCAAACAAATTATTATTTTATCTTCCTATAATTCAATTTTAGTACATATTTATATTTATATTTTCAAATATATCGTTGAACTTTTTATCAAACAGTTGAATTTTTTAACCAAAAGGGTAAATTTTCGAGCAAGAAGATTGATTTTCTACCAAAAAAGACGATTCTTAAACATATTGCATGAATTTTTAAACAAATAGTTGAGTTTTCAAATAAAAAAATTCCATTTGCAATCAAAAATAGAATAGTTACATTTTCAGGCAAAAAACTTAATTATTAAACAAGAAAAAGAAGAATTTTCGGCAGAAAACTTGCATTTTCAACAAGAAAATTTTTTTTTTTGAATGCTCAACGAAAAAATATCAATTTTAACCAAATAGTTGAATTTGGAACTAAAAATTATCAGTTTTCAATCGAAAAGTCCAAAGTTAAACTTTCAGTTGCAAAAATTAATTTTCAACCAAAGTAAACGCATTTTTGACAATATAGTTCAATTTCACCAAAGTGATGAACTTTGAACTAAAATGGTGAATCTTTGACTGGAAGAGTTGACTTTAAAACCAAAAAGATAATTTTTCAACTAGAGTGGTGAACTTTTAACTGATTATCAACCCATAAAAAGAAGAGCTTTCGGCAAAAAAACTTGAGTTTTCAACCAGAAATTTTTTTGGAACAAAACAGTTAAATATTCAACGAAAAAATATGAATTTTAACTAAATAGTTCAATTTTGAACGAAAAATATCAGATTTTATCAAAACTCAATCGTTAAATTTTCAGTTGCAAACATGAATTTTTAATAAAACAAAACGAAATTTTAACAAAATAGTTCAACTGGAAGAGTTGAATTTCAAACCAAAAAGATGAACTTTCAACTACAGTGGCGAACTTTTAACTGAAATAATTGAATTTTTAAGAAAAAATTCATTTTTTACTGTAAAAGTTCAATTTTAAACAAAAAATGGAATATTTAAAGTTATATTTTTTTTAGCTAATGTGGTGAATTTTCAACTAAAATGGTTATTCTATTAACTGGAATAATTACATTTTTAACCAAAAGGGTAAATTTTCAAGCAAGAAGATTAATTTCATATCAAAAAGGCGATTATGCAACATATTATATAAATTTTTAAACAAATAGTTGAAATTTCAACTAAAAAAGATCAATTTTTAATTAAAAAAGTTAATTTTGAAGCTGACAGTTGAATATTCAACGAAAAAAGATTTCAATAAAATAGTGAATGTTTCAACTAGAGAATAATAATTTTCAGTATGATAAATGATTTTTTTTAAGAAAAAAAGAATCACAATTTCAAAAAAAAATTGTTAAATTTTCAATCTAAGATGAATTTTGAATGAAAATAATGAATGTTTAACCAAAAAAATTGTTTAAAGAATCATTGAATTTTAATTGCTACATATTGAATTTTCATCAAAACTAGTAGATTTTTTTATCAAAAGACATAAATTATGAACCAAAAGTATAATAGTATACTTTTTAATGAAAAATTATTAACTTTCATCAAAAAATAAATGAATTTTCTTATTGTGTTCTATTAATGCAGTGCGCATTTAAGTGAAAAAATTTGTAAAATAAAGTCATTTATTTTTATTTTGTTCAAGCATTTAAAAAAAAATTCCTTTTCATATTTATGTTTTCCACGTCTGATTTCACATTCTGCTTACCCTGGCAGTGTGACGTAGTTTTTAAATGGCATCTTATCAATTTTATCATTATTTAAAGATTTTATTATGCCAAAGTTGTCAAGCAGACAGAGATATTTCAATATTTATAACTGCCATGAATCAATGTTTTGTTCTTGAGATGAAAAATACTTCTCCGAATTTTTTAGATTAGAAAAATTAAAGTACGAACATTAAAAATTTTTGTAAAGAAACAAAATAAACTCATCTTTGGAAAGTATATAGATTTTATATTTGTAGAATTCCTTTTTAGTTTATTAATTAAATTACAAAAATGAAACATTTTAGGAAAATCAGCTCCCACAAAGTCACGTTTCTAACAATTTTCCTGATCTTGCGATCTTAAGGTGTCTACTCCAACCCTGGAAAAAAATCCCTGACAGTTCCAGCTTTTTTCCAGGTATCTCAAACTTTTCCCCGTTATAGTTTCTCATGGTAAGCAGTCATTCAACTATTTCGCATTTTTAAAACGATAAATTATGTCTCAAAATATTCTTCAATATATTAGAATATTCGATTTAATAAATAATAATTAAATTAATCGAGGATTTATAATAATAATAATAATGTAAATAATTATAAATACTAATTAAATAATAATAATAATAAATAATAAATTAAATAATTTTAAAAACATAATTAATCATTTCCTGAATTTGTCTTTAAGGTTCATGGTTTTGAATAATAATTTAAACAATTTGTTATTGTATCTTCTTATGATTAAATG
>JAAAKG020040971.1:0-18998 GCA_010014905.2 Druon quercuslanigerum
ATCAGAATCTTTTGTTGTTATTTTATGTTGACCGTATGACCAACCAAATTTATATTCCAAAGAATAACCACGTTATAGATTCAGACCATCGACCAGTTCTCTTGAGCCTTTTTAGTAATTGTGAAAAGGCTCCGGTCTTAGCTCGCTACAATTTTGCAAAAGCACTAACTAATACCACTCAAATTGACGACTCCATACCCAATCTTACCTCGAGCATAAAAACTGCCATTCACGCTTCAGTCCCTCAGACCACCATTAACAAATACGATCCACCTCTCAGCCCTGAGATTGAGGACCTCATCCACACGCGCAATAAACTCTGCCGAACACACCAAAAAACTAAAAGCTGTATCCTTAAAAACATCATTAACTACCTTCGGAAAACTATAGCATTTAAAGTCCAAGAGTACAGATGCAAGAATTGGAATAAAGAAGTCGGTAAACTTCAAATTAAGGATAACTCTATATATTGTATGACTAAAGCCCTAACGAAGCCGCGAAAAAATATTCCCCCTCTCAAAAATCCAGACCAAACGTTCGCGCTCTCTCCTACCGATAAAGCAAATTTCCTAGCGGCAAATTATGAAAGTAACTTCGCTCCACATGACGAACCATCTGACCCTCAGCACATTGTGGAATGTGAACAAATTGTCTCTGATTTTCTTAAAACGCCTAGTACTGACCATTTCAAGAAAATAACACATAAGCAACTAACCAAACAAATCAAAACTACGAAAAATAACAAAGCGCCTGGTCCTGATTGAATTTCAAACTTGGTCCTCAAAAAGCTTATGATTTCGTGTCTCACGGTCCTCGCCAATATCTTCAATAACTATATTCAACTAGGCTACTTTCCTGACTCATGGAAAGTAGCCCACATTTTAGTTTTTCAGAAAAAAGGCAAGGAGCCATATCATCCAACCAGCTACAAGCCCATTAGTCTTCTTAATTCAATGAGAAAAAATTTCGAAAAAATAATACTCACACGCTTAAACTTTCACCTCGAAGAAAACAGCATGCTTAAACCGAAACAATACGGTTTTAGAAAAGGTCATTCTACGCAGCACATGATGCTCAAGCTAACCGAAACCATTAGCTTAAATTTCAATGTAAGAAAACATACTGGAGCTGTTTTACTCGATGTAGAGAAAAAGGTTTTGACAGTGTTTAGCATGTAGGATTGCTCAGAAAACTAATAAATTACAATTTCCCAAAAGGGCTTATCCTCCTCATAAGCTCTTGCCTTTCTGATAGAAAATTCTCAGTCAAAATAGGCCAGACACTCTCAAAAGAGAAACCGATCGGAGCAGGTGTGCCCCAAGACAGCATACTACGACTAGTATTCTTCATAAATTTACGTAAACGACATCCCTGAGGTCCCTGAAGTTTCAATTGGATTAGATGCAGATGACACCGCGTTATTCACTTCCTCCTGGTCCGTTCAAAAAATTTTAAAACTACTTAACAAAGCTCTAGAAGTCATCGATGCTGGGGCTAAGCTCTGGAGTATAAAAATAAACGTATCAAAGTCAGAATCAATTCTTTTTTCTGTCAGAAGACCAGCTAAAATTGATCTACCCAAAATGTTTAACGAAGCAATAGAATGGAAAAATTCTGTAAAATACCTAGGAGGTAAACTTCATAAACGTCTTAATTGAAAGCAATATATCCATGAAACTAAAGGGAATGTCTCGGGATCCTCTCGCGCTTAAATCCTATTATAATAAAGACACTTGATCTAAAACCCGAATATGGACTCCTGATCTACAAAATGTTTATCCGACCAATCATAACTTATGTATGTACAATATGGGGAGGAGCGCCAAAAAGTAATATCAATCACATTCAAGTCATACAAAATATATTTCTCAGACGTATCACAAAAACCCCCCGATATACTAAGAACTCTGTCCTTCACAGAGAATTTCAACTACCATACATTTCAGAGTATATCAAAGAAACCGCCATTAAATTCTACAAATCAGCATCATCATCACCTGTTGAAAGTATTTCCTCTCTAGGAAAACATAATTTTGATCCATGTCGCAAACACGTGATGTCAAAAGACTTTCTCATGAAATAAGTCACCCAGGTCGATGTGGTTCTGCCACCCCCGACCTACTAGCAACTTTCTTTCTTTCGACCCTCTACCCCTCTTCCTCCTCTTCTTCTTTTCTTATCTTTTCTACTATAAAATAAATTAACAGATTTTTGGGATTTTTTTTACCGCCTGCGGGCTTTTTCCCACACAATTAACGTCAATTTAAATTCAAGTCATAGCAAATCTCTCTCAGATTGTGTAATAATGCCCAAACGGGTAACGAACAACAACTTCTTCTAGTCCGATAATTCTTCAGGGAGATCATTAATCGTGAGTGTATTGGATCTCACAAGAGGGGGCGATGGTTGGGGCCCCCTCATCCCCACCGTTTTTTCTTCTTTTCTGGGAACCTTGGACGGGTACCAAAAGGTTATAAAAATTGAAAGTCTTCTTCATTGAATATTTACAAGATATTTTGATACTAAGTACAAGAAAGAACCACAGAAAGGCCTGGACTGTCTAGAAAATGTGGATAAAGAAAAAATATTGTGGATACTCTAAAATGTCTAAAACAATCTGGGAAAAAGTGAAGAGGCAGCGAATATAATTTCCAATATAGCCTCGGAAAATATGAAGGGTTTGAAAGCAAATAAAAAAGTCGTACTGCGAAGTAGAACACCAGATTCGTAGACTTTTGTTTACATCACAAAGTTCACACTGTTAACACATGAGAAACGTATTCCTCACTTATCTAAAGCACACAAATCTAAATCTGTTACATAACTTAACACTACTACATTCAATGCAATTTCCTAGCGCATTAAATCGCACACTGGATACATCTGTCGCAATAATTCCTATATACTAAGCATCAAAATTCTCACCGCTCTTTGTTCCATTACTTAAATTGTGACGAACTAGACAATCTTAATAATTTCAAATGTATACTGCACACAAGAGACTGAAGTGATTACGATCAACCAAAGTGCGTTATACTCACATCAGAATGAACCAGAGTAATTAATGCATGCAGAGACTAAATCATATCACCAAGGCCACGTAACGAGTGGAACAGCTGGTCAAGGTAGTCCTGAGATCAGTATTTTTTCACACATATTTAAACATAAAGGTTTAAATAACGTGGAAAAATGTTTCGGAAAATTTCAATAAATATTAAAGGACCATTTGTGCAAAGGCAGAAGTTTTACTTCTATATTTCTCTGTCGGTAATCATGCAATCTGTATTACCCACAGACCCGTAGAAGTTCGAAGTCGACTACTCGCTACGCTAGTACTTCTCTGAAAAAGCTGATATGTATGTCAGACAAAATTTATTTATTTGCATTTAAAGTGCAAACATTAGATTCTGCATTATATGTATATAATGTTAGTGAACGATTTTTGTTGTTTTGTCCCACTTTGATAAATATAAACCTCATAACTAGCCCTTTTGATAACAATGAAAATTGCTTGCAGTGTTTTACAGCACAGTCGGTATGTCTACAAATTAGTAATTGAAAAAAAAGCTTTCTTGACAATTTTATATATTTAGGACCAGAGACAACTTCCTTTGTACCTTCTATTTAGCGTGCTAAATTTTTAACACGATATTTCATTCCGTGTGGACGTAAGTTGGGAAATAAAATTACCGCTATAGCTTACAATTTTTATTTTCTTCTAAATTTTTTTCTTTAAAATTTCGATCGAAAGAAAGTAGGGACGTGCACTTTATTGCCTCCTTTTTCATCTCCCAAACTTTCAGAGCGTTACCTCATTTCGTTCATTGAGGACCAACTTTGGTCACATGTCCTTAAGCACGCTTAGAACAAAATGAGTCCCGGAAAATTTTGAATGAATTGTGTACGTATTCAGTTTAAGATATAAACTAATTATTATAAGCAATTTATACAAACAATTATTTTCATAAGGTGCTCAACTGCAACTAAATATTTTTATATTGATTAAAAATCTCTAGATATCTCGTATAACTAGTATTCAGAGCGAAAAAACGATTAGTAAACATTTTCCATTATTATTATTATTATTGTAACAAACACGGTTTTTTAAGGTTATGTTTTACTAATCAAACAACTTTCAAATTAATCATAAATTATAAAAAGCACCTGCAGAAAAATAGAAATGTTAAATATGGGTATCGGTAATGACAATACTGTGTACAAATATAAAAATTGAGCGTTTTCCGCAGGGAAAAAATTACTTTTTCTACTAAATCATCTTTTTCTACTAAATTAATTCTTAATTAATATTCTCAATAAATAATAATATCAATTTGTAATTTTTATGATCAAAATATTTAAGAAAAATTATTCTATTATATTATTTTGCTCCATTATAATATTCAATGAGAAAAATTTCTTCTGTCAATAAATCTCTATGGATCAGGTGAAGTGTATCATAAGGCTTATGAATTTTCCTAATTCTTAGACAAAGAGAATGATTATTTCTTCTAATGAATTATCTTCCATTATTGTTAATTAACAATGCTTTATACTATTCTTGCATAACATTCATGTTAGTATTTTTTTATAATTTATTCGAATTTATTAATAACTTGAAGTTGTTTACCATGTTAGTCGCTTCATTTATATATAGTTTTACAAAAATATCTCCACATAAGTATAAAGAGTGAAAAAACCTTTTATTTCCATGGCGAAATAATTTTTCTTAAATATTTTATTTTTAGAAGGTAAAATTGTATATTGTTGGTGCCGCACATTTTCTTCATAAAATATAACCACTGAGAGAGCTTCAACATGATTTAGCGAAAAAATCATTATTCTCTGAAATTTTGTCAGTGTTACAACATGATCAAACAAAAATCTTGAGATCTTCCGTAGCTTCCTACCTCTTTTAGTTCGCTTATGAGAAAATAGGTAAACTAACTTTTGGGATGACCCTCGCATATTAAAAATAATTTATAATGAAACTTCATTATCATATTTGCTTGTGAACCAGCTTTCCTCTTATAATTATATTACAGTTTCTGCATACTATTCAATTCTTGTGTGAATTTCTACAGTACCGGAATTATCAAAGCGTTGCACCTTGCGTCACCCGATGTGAACACGGTGCGGAGATCCGGTCAGATGGCGACATTATGCAAAATTTCATTATGAAAAGTCTGTACCCAATCGTATGCTCTGATAGTAAAAGCTAAACAGTTCTATAGCTGCATACGTTCTCCAATAAAACTACAAGTCAATATAATCATTGCAATACACGCACACACCACCGGATGTTTCAATTTCATTATTTTTTTCTTGTTTTTACAAGTTAGGCAGTTTGCATTTACTATAATAATAAGGAAAAAGGAGCATAGCAACAAACAAACAAAAACCTCTTCTTATTTGACCTTCATTTCCATGAGTTGCTTCGTTACTCAACAATAGCATAATGTTCAATTTTTCACGTATTAATCTCAAAGATAAAACCATGGAAAGAAACGTTGCAGGTAATAGGCGAAGTCAGGTAGGGCATGAGGTAACGTCGGTTCTTACTATCGTACTCTAGCCTACCGAATGCCAAAATACTGACGGTGGTCATTTTACCGACTACGGCCTGGGGATTCCACCCAGGCCCTATAGATTTTATAATTCTGGATCGAAATGCAAGAATTTGTTTGTCTTAAAACAAATAACCAAAGAACTTTCGAGATTGACCTTAGTTAAACTAGTATCGCGTTATTATGGCAGAGTCTAAAAGTAAAAGTCTCTATATGCTTCACGTTTAAACATTTATATGGACAAAATCATTATTTAAATTACTTTGAGACTAAAAAGCATTGCCTAGTATAGTTTAGTATTGTTAAGTATTGTATAGTAAAGTATTATATTCAGGGTGGTGCAAAAAATAGCATACAAATCTACTTTCAGTAAAATTTCAGATATCGCTGGATTAGAAAGGGTGAGGCAGAGTAGGGCTAGACATTGCTTGAGAAGGAGTAATAGAAAAGGAGATAGATTCATAGCCCGTGCAGTGGAAGGGGACGTTCACTCCCGTCAGCCGGTGCCTGCATGTGTAGGTCGGAGGCGAAAAGTATACTTCCCGTCAGAAGACGGCTGCTTCCATGTACCTGCTATCGATAACCCTTTTATTTTTATTAGATTTAAGTCTGTTACAATAAGTAAAATTATAAAGATATGGATCAATTAAATTTTAATAAGCTGAATCAATTTCCTGATATAATTTGAAGAAAAAAAGATAAAAATCAGTTAATATTTCCAGCATTAAAGGAAATGTTAATGTGCATTAAAATTTACAAGAACAAGCTAATTGAGATTTAATTTATTAACATTTTATCCAATCTTAAATTTTCTCAGTCAGCTCTAATCCTTGAACAATGGAGAGGTCTGGCCAAACGTGCAACATGCAATCTAGCTGACCACTTTTGCCCATTACCAGCAACGTTACTCTTCCCTAGTTTTTTATGTGCTGCCATGGTTATCACGATTACACCGCACTTCAATCAAACTTAAGGTTAGATTCATAGCGAGGTAAAATCATAAAACGAGATTTAAAATAATTTTTGGAACGCAATACTTGACCGACTTGGATGTTTCATAGAAAAATTTGTTATTATATATATTTTTATATTTGCTTTTGTAAACTTATATATTAAAAAAAAATTACTTAAAGAATGTCTATTTAATCAAATTATTTAATTATTGAATTTTAAACCCTACCTTTCCTAACTCCTCCTGATACCTGATGCCTCCTGATATTCACGTCCCCATAATCTATCACCGTAACCCCCACCTTACCCTTATAAGTGTATTAACCCTCTTCGTCCCCTTTTACCATACCAATGTTATAAACGAATTATGCTAACAATTAGTAAATGTGATGAATTGTTCGTCATATTTCGGCATTAAAATTACTCTGTTTTATCGACCAGGCGATACTTGATTCTGAGAATTTATCACCTGATAGTATTTGTTAATTTTGTAAACAAATTAAATAAGCAAATTCCTAGAAACGGCATTTAATTGCAGAATGAAATGACTTTTTCTCAATTACCCTTACTGGATATAAACGGTGACTTATACTATTGAAAATCTTTATTCGATATTATTTATTGATTTTATAAATAAGCGATCGAGATTTGTTGACATTGCACATGATGGTTGATATCATTTCAGACGAATTAAGATAAAAGCGTTTTTCTTACATATAAATTTGACAATGTGCATCTTCTAAAATTTTCTTTTTAAAAAATAAAAAAATCTATTAGTTGATATATTTGTATGATTTAGTGACAATTTGTTAGTGATATCAAGCAATTTTAACACCCAAATATAATTTACGAGTCGATCACTTATTTATACTATTAAATGCAGGCTATACTAAAAAAATAAGATATCTTTCTGGAGAAGATAAAAAAAATCTTCCTATTGTCTTTAACATACAATTTGAAAAAGAAAACAGTAAAAAAATCGGCCACAACAAAATTTCTTTAAAATCTAATTCTCAATTTTTCTTTTGAAGAAATCGAAAATCTGACTAAAACTGCATCATAATAGTAATGATTTCTGACAATTCATAAGAGAAACTACAAACCATAACGCCATCAACCATCAATTTAATCCTTTATTACTAGTGGTTTCGTCTTAAATAATTCTCAATATCAGATATATTTTGCATAATGAACCTTGAACGAATCGCTAGCCACAATACTGTATTCGCAGACGAGTGTGAATTCCTAAAGTTACCCTGTTCATTAAGTGTTTTGAGCTGAGACATTCATTACCAGGGGGTTTAGTTGAAGTTTGCCGGTTTTTTCAATAAAGAAAACACTTAATCCTCAAGGGAATCTCAAAAAAATTTTATTTAAAGTATTGTCCATTGGATTCTACACATTTTGCCCATCTTACAGGCAAATCATGGATACCATTCCAAAAAAAAAATTTCTCTTTCGAGGCAAACCATTCGACGAGCCATTTTTCGACTTCTTCAAAATTGTCGAAGCGCTGCTCTGCGAGTATTAGTGTCCCATCGATGCGAAAAGGCGATAGTCGGACGGGGCGAGGTCTGGTAAGTACGGCGGGTGCGATAATATTTCCCAATTCAATGCTTTTAATGTGTTTTTCACCACTTTAGCGGTATGAAACAGTGCATTGTCATGTTGTAGTATAACTTTACCATGTCTTCGGGCCCATTCAGGCCGTTTTTTGATGAACGCATGATTCAAATTCATAATTTCTTGTCGGTAGCGATCCGTA
This sequence comes from Druon quercuslanigerum, assembly GCA_010014905.2. Taxonomy (NCBI): domain Eukaryota; kingdom Metazoa; phylum Arthropoda; class Insecta; order Hymenoptera; family Cynipidae; genus Druon; species Druon quercuslanigerum. The sequence goes on from JAAAKG020040971.1 coordinate 8,281, forward strand.
TTCACCGTCTCACCAGGTTTTAATAACTCGAAGTACACTACACCACACTGGTCCCACCAAATACAGAGCATTATCTTACGGTTAAAGCGATTTGGCCTTCGAGTCGTTGGGCCGACTTCAACAGGTAAAAGCCATGATTTTTTCCGCTTCGGGTTCTCGAAATAAATCTATTTTTGTCCCCCGTGACAATTCGATGCAGAAAAGATTTCCTTTCTAACCGTTCAAGCAGCAATTCACAAATGGTTTTTCGATTTTCCATTTGTCTATCGTTCAGTTGGTGTGATACCCGTTTTCCATACTTTTGGATTTTTTCCATGCCCATGGTATTTCTAAATACGCAATCTTAATTAAGTCAATGACCGAAATATTCACAACTAGCATGGGAAGGACGACAGTACCCAATAAATAGAATTAATACCTTTTATTTACGATGGTGGCATCATGCAGGAAAAGAGGAGACACCTCGTACTACAGATTGCAAGCCTACCTATTTCTAAGGTTTAGGACAGAGGGAAGGTAAGAAAAGTATAAACTCTTAAAAAAGTTTACGTGGGCCTATGCATTTTTAGACGGCTGCCTCTTTATTCCTTTACTGAAAGAAATTTCTACTAACTCAGTCTTCGTGAAATATTCTCAAAGCTTGTATTAAGATTTAGGAGCTTTCTTAGCTAGATTTAGAGAGGTATACTCTTGTCTGCCCATAAAAGCCAAAGATTCTTAAATACAAGTTTAAATTTCAAAATCTCTGAGTGGCACTTAGCCAGAAATTCAAATATATCACAAATTGGCGTCTTTCTCCTAAGTTTAATCAATACAAGAGACTCGTAAAATTTTGTAGAAATTTCCAAAAAATTTAGCTCTTCGAGCGCAAAGTCAAAATCGATCCCGTAGTACGGTTAAAGTGTTTCGCAGAACTAGCCAATCGGACTTAAAAAAAGAGTGATCTTGGAACCAGGTACTTGAGGTATACAGTGATCTTTTAATAATATTATGAGAACTTGGGGTTTTAAACCGAAGTAGGCAGAATATTATAAGATACTTAAGGATGGTTAGTCCTCAAGATCCGTTGAGTATTCTAAGCAACCCCCCAGCTGTCGTTTCTGGGCTGCGCTGCCCTTTTTATAGACCGCGCCCTGTCGTCGACTCCTACGCTCCACTAGAGTGTTTTAGTGGAGGACAGGAGGTTGCAGTTTAAGATTTCCCTCTTATGGTGCAATTCTGTCCTAATTCTCCAACACAGCAGGGAGATTTGCCTGGGCAGAGGCGTTATGATGTAACTTGAGGCTTACAATATATACATATTAATTATAGTCAAAGTTTGACTCTTTTTTATTTTGAATCAAGATAGTAAGAATTACCCTAAGCCTCGAGTATTACTTTTTCTGCGAGGCGATATTTCGTGAAAACCAAAAATTCTACTGATAACGCATTTCGAAGCAGTCTTGCGTAAATAGTCAATAATTCTAAGGGAACATGAAAAAATTATGTTGTTTATCGAATCTGTTTCCTCTGGGCCTGACCGCCGTGATGAGGCTTTGGATTCCTGCAGGTAACGGCAAACTGGATACTGATGGATAAGACCTCTTTAAGAGAAGCATTTCGTTGTAAGTAAAACGTTATAGCAACTGCGTTGTTTCTAGTAAGAAGTGACTGCTGACCGAAACTCGGCTCCCAGAAAGCTTCCAAGCTCGGGTGCAGAAAAAACTATGTCGATGGCGGGAGCACTGCTACTGGCAGGGTTTCCCATGCCGGACAGGTAGAGAATGAAGTGGAAAGGGACCTATCATAATAATGGAGAGTATTTTAAGGATTTTGAAACACGTGTCGCTTCCCAAGTATCACCGGGACGGCACCGGAGCTGCCGCTGGGTGTCGCTGGGTACCACTTGCACGCAAGTCGGTAGTGATGGGCAGCCACAAGATGGTCCACAAGATCTCACCTATCAAACTGCTGACCTGCAAGAACATGTGCGACAAACGGTAGGCAGTGGAACATCAATTGTGCCTGCTAAGGATGCTTTGACTAGTGTTGGATGTTTACAGCAAACCACTTCAATAGAAATACTGTGGAAGAGCATCAAGTGGGATACCACAATGAAAAAGAATATCCAGCACCACCACATCCTCCAGAGGTAGATGGCCTTATAAAACTGGGCAAAGTGTGAGGAGAGAATATAATCGTTTCTTCAAAAACGCTCAATATCTATAAGTATATTGCTTTCGGCTGATGAAATAGCTGCCTTCAAAATAGAAGTAAAGCAGCAGCTTCCTACTGATAAACTGCCCTTAGAAGATGTGGACAACGAAGTCCTAATTGAAGCTGAAGTCATAGAGCTAGCGATAAAGAACATCAAGTACCGGATCCACTAGAACCACACCGGATATTAATAAAGATGATGTAAACAGCGAAATCCCAGAAAAAATACAGCCCCTCGAAAGGAAATTTGGTCATTCTTTACTACAGTTTAGGTATGTAGAACCAGAACAAAGGCATTCTATGCCCAAGATGAATATCACAAATGATCTGCGTACAATAATAGAACACCTACACAGCAAAGTTTCACCTATGCATTTGAACACAGCACAAACTGCGTTAGAAGTCCCTCAATTGGAAGACATGGCTAACTACTGGTCGGCTGTTTGGGGATAGATGAACAGATACAATTTGGACACTGCATGAAATTCCAACTTCGGAAAGCAAGAGCAAGCAATAGCTCTGAAATGCAGTTGACAAACATCATTTTAGAAGATCATCGAATACCCAGATTCTGATTATTATATATTTGAAAATTAATAAATGTAAGCAGAGTAACTTTTTTGAAAACTGAATTTCTTATTTTTTCGAAGTATACATATTCAGTCCCCGAAAAACATACCTAATAATAATATTTAAACAAACAATAATATCAAATCTATCATTATTATAGTTTTTCTAAACACATTTTCATAACGCGTGCTTAGAAGGCCTCAATGAATCAACACAAAATAATTTATACTTTTTTAGGTTCCCAATACATCACTTTTTCACGTAGTTCCAAATTCGATGTCAAAAATATGTTTTTTCGGCTTATCTTACTGTTCAAGCAATATCCATAAGTATGGCAAGCTAAGGCATGCAGTAAAGACAATACAGAGAATGTGAAACATGCATTAATTCATCCTATTGCAATTTGGGCCACAGGTGATGTGCACCTAAGATGCACTGAACATGTTGGACACTTAGGAGTAAGTAGGGTACTGACTGCCGCTCAGAAGACGGTTTTATTAAACACCTGTCTCATTGTGAGAAACCTTCTAGACCATCAGGAAGAAAGTGACTAAAAGCCTGTGGAGTGGCTAGATGCTAGATCTAAGAAAGCATCTAGAGGCTACTGTTGTCACCTTTAACGGTCGCGGCCACTGTGTAAGGATAGCAGCGGTAAAAGATATTACGCAACCAAAAAGCCCTTAGTCGCAATATTCAGTTAAGTATGTAGAAATTTTTAAACCTGCCACAATTCGAGGTCACTTGGCCCATAGTGTGACGTCCGACTGCATGCATATATTTCTTGATCGAAGAAAACCTTTCGTGGGCTTCTTATAGGAGAGTAATGGCAACTGTTGATCACCGTGTACGTCGATATAATAAGTGTAGTGCAAGAAGACAGCAAAAGCGAATTTTCACGGCAGAGAAAGAAAGGTTCTGTCGCGAACTAAGTGTAAAACAAAATAACTAATAAGACATTGAATTACCTCAATTTAAAGACATGCTTGACTACCGATTTGGTGTTTGGGGAAAAACAAAATAAAGCAGCTCAGGAGTGGCTCAATTCCACCCAGAGAAAGAAATACCTAACAATAATCGTGTAATCCTACTAATATAACAGACTCAGAAATTTTAGAGATTATAAAAAGAGCAAGTGACTAAAAAGCCCCAGGTTCAGATACAGTGTTCAATTTCTGGTAAGGTGTTGGCAAGGTCCAGATCTGATGTCAGACTTTATGCTCAAAGGTATCACATATATGTGACGTTCTGCGCGCAAAGGGCACTAATATAGTTGAGAACAATTTTACGGGAGGAGTGATTCAATTAATTCGAGTTCTCTGGTTAGAGAAGTAATCTCTTCTTATTATACATGCAAAACCTGAAAATCGATTTTTCCCCCGTAGGAGCTTCTCTTTACGAAACATGCTATATATCATATACTTTCCAGTGCGCATTGTACAAAACAAAGATTACAATCGACCCGATATCGTGATTCGTGAAAACGGTGGAAAAGTCTACATTATCGAGAATGCTTGTTCACCTAACTGGCACGTGTAGGCAACCTATATAGCTAAGATTTATAAGAATAGGCAATTATGGAATGAAGTAAAATAAAAAAAGTAGAATGTATCTACGCTCCAGAATTTTAAAGCAGATTTACATAAAAAAATAAAATACTACAGAATTGGAGTGCTATTGGTCTGATAGATGCCTGAAACGAAAGATATCTCTTGGGTTCCGGTGGTAGTTTTACTTATTCTAATGAGTGGGGTAAAAGCTTAAAGAACTTTATATTAAATAATTAGTCAGTTCGTGTGTTTCCACCATATTTTCTTCTATGTACCCTTCCCCTCCCCCTTTTTTTCCTTTTATTATTAAGTAATTAGTCAGTTTGTGTGTTTAAACCATATTTTATTCTATGCACCATTCCCCTTTCCCCTCTCATATAAATTCCTGAATTTCCAGTATAATGGCTAATCTAGAACGGAACTTTAAGTAGACAGAAAAAATGTCGCGTTCAAATGTCATGCGTAAAGAAACACTCTGACGTGATACAAGGATGAAAACAAAATAAAGAATTTCAATCTAAAAAACTTCATGTTGTACCGCTTCTGTTCCTCCAACCAATGTCAATGAATTTAGCTTGAAGAAGAGAGACGGGGTGGTGTGTGGTCATAAGCAACGAATTTATGATATGTTGATAAACGTTAATTAGACCCTTATTTCTTTTTCCATTTTTTTATTTGACTTCATAATCCGAAAAATTCTATACATTTCTAATAAGCTTAAAATATCAATCCTAATTCATTTTTTATATTAATTTTACGTTTAAAATAAGTCTGTAATTCTTTCTATTCAACTTATGGATCGTTTTTCAATAGCTGATTATTTTGAATTAAAATATTTAAAAAAAAAAATAAATACATCTACGAACTGAAAAGTGTCGAGTTTTACTTGAATTTAGGAAATTTTAATTTTTACGCACATGAATTATAGTTTATTAGGAAAATTCTTGCAGGAGACATGACACAGGTGCACTAGAGCATATTCTAATACCTTTGTTGTATTCTCGACGTCAGTTACTACGAAACTTCCGCCTCTAAATATAATCTTGATGAAAGCACTTTGAAGTTTCAAATATTCAAAAGCATAAAGAGAATTCTTGTTCGCCACATAAATGATATAGTGTTCATATAAAGTCTAAATAACGCCATGTAATATCTTGTCACTCTTTCTACATTATAACAATTTTATAATTACTTTAAGATACCTACTTTATTCACGACTTTTCTTAACAAATTTGTTCTTGTATGCTTTTTGTATCAAAGGGTTCTTAGAACCGAACAGAAATCTTTATTTACTCGATCGGGAGCCTTTCAAGTCATAATTAATAACATTCGAGGACAAATATTTAGAACTTGACAAAAACTTGTTTGTACTAAGATAAATAGCATGTAGCAACTGTTGCTGTGGGTTTTTAATGCGTGAGAGAGAGAGAGAGAGAGAGAGAGAGAGAGAGAGAGAGGAATAGAAGATGAATGGAAAAGGAAGAGATGAGTGTGGAAGGACTGGGTAAGGAAAAGGAAGGAACGACCCGCTGTGATTTCTGACCTTTCCGCAACTCGACATCAGCCGGCGAAGAGAAGGTGGTGGTCGGAGGGAAAAAAGGATGGGAACGAGTAAAGTGTCAGGTCAGGAGCAGGAGGCAGGGAGGGCTGGCAGGAAAGACATTCGCGATGGACAGGGAGCCCAGGTGAAAAAGTTATATATATTTTATATAGAGTGGATAAACTATATACAGTGTAAAACAAATGAAAAACGTCAGTGTTTTTTTTACGAAACCATTGCTTACTCGCTGACATCTCCGTTGTGCAGACGTCTGGTAAATGCCAATCATTCAGCCTGTCTCCAAGATTTAAAAGCATTCTTCACCCAGTGAACTCTGTCCTATCTCAATTTCAAACGCACTATCTAAACCACTTGAGGGAAGTGTACATCGGAAGATGACAGATTTTCTCTAAACAAATAAATTAATGGTCCCTTTCCTATCTAGTTTGCGATCTAAACACAGCGCTTTCAAAGCGTCGCTTGAATTCCGGACCGAAATTTAATTGGAAATGGACAGAAAGGAAATAACATTGATGATTCTATTTGATTTCTTCAAGGCATCCGCCTCGGTGGACTATAATCTTCTACTGTAAAAACTTAAGCCTTTAAAAATATCGGGTTTCGATATTAAATGGTTTGAGTCTTACCTTAGAAATCAATACGTATGCGTTAAGAAAGACTCGCCCTGGAAAAAAGTTAAGAGGGGGTTCCCCAAGGATCTCCTCTCGCGCCTACTTTTTAAAATATTTACATTTCAGCCGTAGGTGGCGAATTGAAATGCTGCAAAGGCCACAAGTATACAGATGACATTAAACTCCATATATCAGAAACGCCATCAGATCAGGAAAATATCCGAGGGAAGGTTTAGGTGGATATAGGCTTCGGGGATTATTGAGCCGTGACTGAAACAGGCCCCCTCTTATGGTCTGTAAAGCTTCTGTCGCTTTGTTTAAGGTTGTTACTAATTCACGATTTTTAGGGAACTGCATTCTATCCTACACTGCAAAAAATGTCTGCCTGAAGCTTTCAACACATTTATTGGAAATAAACGTCCAATACATTGCAGTGTGGTTTTCAAATGTTAGTGGTATCATTTTGCCGTTCATACATTGCGACATTATCGCCCGTTATCGTGAGTTTAGTGCCTGCACTTCAACTGCATTTTACGAATATCGTAAATATTGTAACCTAAATCGAAAAGTGCGATGTATACGCTTAATGAATGATAAATAAATCTTCTAAAAATCTACCCACTTCATTTTAAAGCTTAAGAAACTCTTTTTAAAAAATTGCATAGTTTTAAAAATTATCTAACTTTTTAAATTTTGGTCTTATCTGAAAATTTCATGGGGATAGTTTCGAATTATATTTGATATCTAGTATGACGTTCGATTGAAATTTGTTTATTGTTATATAATCTTTAAAGGTCATCTTCGCAAAGTGTTTTTGAATATCGATGGGTATCGTTGTGCCCATCCTTCTTGAAACACAACTCTTTGGTGCCAGGCATAGCTACCGTACAGTAAATGAGTTCCCATTTTCTTACAGACAAAGTGATCCTTACCGAGTCCGCTATCCGGCAGCCTTAGTAGTAGGCTCATTTTATAGTCATTGCAAAATCGACTTCGACCTTCAAAGCTTGTCCCTTCGACATAGGGATCCTACCTTGGCACTTAATCATCCTCTTCTGAGAAGACTTAGAGTTTAAGGTGGGTTCTGAACCATAAAAACCCCGGTAAAAGTACATAGAAAAATTTCCATTGGTACTGGCTCAAAAATCGAAACCCGGTCCTCTTGCAATTTCACGACTTTCGAAATCTGCATGATTGGAAATGTAAATATCCGGTAAAAGCTAAAGAATTTAAAAATGATTTTATGCATAAGAACTACGCATTAAAATTCGGGAAGGTAAGTGCAAAAATTCAGTATACATAAAACTATATATGTATATTTTTGTCATTAAAAAACTGGTGTGTTTTGGATTTACACGCTATCTTCATATTTTCACAACCTCGTTCTGGATAGCGCAATGTAATCGCATAAATGGCAAAACAGGATAAGCTTTACATTTTTATTCACGAGAGAGTAATGTAATCGTCCAAAGGCCACACCAGGATAAACATTTATGTGTTGCCCCGCAATAAATTGGCATTGACGTGTACCACCACTTTTTTCGCCACAAAAATCTTTAATTAATCTTGTTTAAGAAATTCAATTTTTAGGACGCCTGTAGTTAGCCTACAATAACTGTAGTTCTCAGAGCCCACCACGCGGAGGTTACAGTGCGATTCAAGAACCGTTGTAAAGGCGTATTCAGACAAGCGCTTCCCGGTTCCGATTATGGTTACGATTGACGGTCCGGTTGATGTACACGGCGTATTGTTTTGAGCCAATTTTGCTGTCACTGTTGTTTTTGTATATGAGGATGAATTCGACATTCTCTATCTATTTTAGGCGTGGGTCATATATTGATTGCCGGAACATTTGAAGCGACTGAGAGTGCTGTTTTTGATTGACCTACGCTTACACGCTGCGTCGATACGCAAACGTCCTCATATCATTAGCGCCTTATTACCATCTGTCGCGTGGTTATACGCGGTTCGTTTTCTAGGTATATTTCGGTAGTTCAGCGTGTGTGGCTGTAATGTGTTTGGCTGCTGGTAACAACGCGTCAATGACTTATATTCACTTTCATTGTGTCTGCCACGTTTTATTTTTTAATGGACTGCTTTGAAAAGCGTGTTTAAAAAAATTGAAAACCAATTTCAGTACCAATCTACGTATCTACGCATTAAATATAAGTCGGATATCCTGCAAGACGAAAATTAGAATATCTCAGTGGTATCCATAGGATATTGGGGATGTCTATGGGACATTTCTGGGATATTCAAATCTTTCTAATATGATACGAAAATATTTTAATATCCTACATGTCCATCATAACTATTGGGTTGACAGGTATAAACAGGTAAGTCGATACTAGTATTTTGCACTAATCTGTTTACACTATAAACCTTACATCAAAATAATGATAATTTTATTGCGAACACGATAATATAAGGTCGTCTCCGAAAATATGTTTTGAATTGCGGTTTTCGAGTTTTAAAACGCGAAATACTGGTGCGACAGAGAGATCCGAGTGAACTATTCCGTGCGATAGAAGAGGACGTAACATTGCAGCTGGGCATAGCTCGTCCATCGGATGAAAAAGAGTGTGTATGGTATTTGCCCGTGAAATTGACAAGGATGGCGATAGACTAGTAAATACTGATCATTATTTTGGAGAATATTTAATTAATTTATTTTTTATCATAAACACATAACATTTTCAGGATAAGTGTATATCACTATCATATTTTTATTCAGAAAAACATTTATATACTTTAATTAACACATATAACATATACAATATATACACAAATATAATTAATTAATTTACAAAAATAATTATTAATGCCAGAATTATTTTATATTAAAAAAAACTAAATATGCTTAAAAATTATTCTAAACTACTTTATCTACGAAAAAATGGTTCAAACAAAGGTTGGCCAGGACTGAAGGGGACATTTGACTGTAACATCAATTTTGATCTTGAGGTCAATTTTCAATGTCAAATGGTGGTAAGACTATTTTTTAAATGAGAACTCCTATTTTTGACTACGAATTTGAAAAGAGCGGGAAATTTCACGTCAAAAATCGCCCGTGGAAAAATGATATTTTTGAACTTGGAAAGGTAAAAAATTAAGGTCAAATGTCTAAGAAACGACCAGATGCCCTTCTTCTGAATTGTCTTGGTTTTTCGGGGTACACAAACGTTCAAGATGATCTAGAAAAGTCGATTAAATGTTAAGGTGTACATCATCTTGACCATCATGACCTTCAGGTCCAACACAATTCAGGAAAAGGGCATCTGGTCGATTCTCAGACATTTGACCTTAATTTCTTACCTTTCCGAGGTCACCTCCATTTCACCTTTAAAGTTGATCTGAAGTCAAAATTGATGGTACTGTCAAATGTCTCCCTCGGTCCTGGTCAACCTTTGTTCAAACCATTTCTTCGCAGATAAAGTATTTTAGAAGATATCTGGTTGTTTCTCAGACATTTGACGTTAATTTTTTACCTTTCCAAGGTCACAAAAACTGTTTTTCCGCAGGTCATTTTTGACGTAAAATATCCCGCTCTTTTCAAATCCGGAGCAACAAAATCACGAATTGCTAGAATGCTACGATGCGAGTGTATCCCCTGAACAAGAGAATTACATGGCATGACTGCATCTTCTGTGGTGCGAAAAACACCCAGAGCTATCGCACTTTTTGCATCAACGTCTTCGAAACCATGCCGAAGTACTCCAAAAAAGGTGCTATGCAAGGGGAGCACCTACTGTACAATTGCAGAGCCAGAACAAAAGTCAGGAGCAGAGAAAGAGAGGTGACAAGACCAACTGTGGGCAAGCATCTGATAAAACACGAGCGATGCTTTATGACTCGGAGAAATATCAACACCCAGGTTTCTCCCAAGCTTTGGCTGATGCGACCGTAAAACAAAAGCCACGGTTGATCATAAGACCAAAAGACGATTGCATCAACTCGTCATAAATATAGGATGGGCAAGACAATGCAAAACAGAAGCAAAAAAATCCATGGTTCCATAGATTTTATGGCCCAAGCTTTATGTGAAACGTCTGCAAGTGAAAAAAAAATCAAAAGAATGAAAATGCAGCGCAATATTTACTTTGCAACAAATTATTAAAGACTGTTGCTTATGAGTGCCATCTAGGACTCGGGTATGTACCCGTGCAGAAATCGCCAGATCTTTTCCCGATTACCGATCAGGCACGGATCGGGCTGACATGGTCTGTCCCGGGC